>ML821117.1:0-11933 GCA_009831015.1 Picea engelmannii | reverse complement strand
CATCCCAAAGATTATTGTAAGTGACAGAGATCCCATATTCACTGGACATTTTTGGACATAATTATTTTCTTGTTTGGGTACTCAATTGGCTCATAGCTCATCCTATCATCCTCAATCTGATGGACAAACTGAGATAGTGAACAAATGTCTGGAAGGCTATATAAACCATCAATGATATAAACCATGGTGATAGGACTTATCCGAACTCAAATCAAGACTTGACTTGACGTTATACAAAGAAGAAAACTAACATTAAGAAAAGAAGGGATGGCATAAACTAAAATAACCTAACACACAATGAAGAAGAAAAACTAGCAAAGATCTAAGTTGGAAGATGGATAAGATGGTATGATGAGTAGAAGGAAGAGGTGCATGCATATGATCTAACATGTACCAAACCTAAAAGGCAATTTGATAAGTGTATGGAAATTGATGAAGCATGGTTATGAACCATGATGTCGTATTCCAAGGCTCAACATGGTTAATTTTGGATAAATCATTGAGTAGGAAACTAATTGCAAAAAAGCAATTGACTAAGAATGTGATGTTTTCATTAAATTTGAGTGTAAATTTTTTCGATTCATATGCTCAAAATGTATCAAACGCATATGGTACTCTCTTATTGAATTGTAGGTTTGGTCATCTACCATTTAAAATTATAGGTCTTCAAAAAAAAATTCAACAGTCAAAGGTCTTCATATTTTAAATGAACATGACAGTCCATGTGAAATTTGTATACATGGAAAACATAAGAGAGACAACTTTCCAACATTCTCCAATAGAGAAAAATAACATCTAGAATTGGTTCCCACAAAGCTATTTGGACCAATGCAAACTCAATCCATTGGTGGTAGTTTTTATTTTTTGACCTTTATTGATAATTTTAGGATGAAAATGTGGATTTATTTTCTTAAAAATAATTTTGATACATTATCAAAGTTTAAATAATTCAAAGTTGAAGAAGAAAAATAGAGTGGAAAATTTGTCAAGGTGATCAGGTGAAATGGAGGAGGAGAATACATAAAAGAATTTTCATATTTTTATACACAACAAGGCACCATAATGAATAACACAACCAAATATAATCCATAGTAGAATTGAGTGGCTAAAAGGAAAAATTATATTATTGTGAACATGGAAAGAAGTACGCTTAGAGCATTGAACTTTTCCAGTGATTATTGGGATGAAGTGGTTTCCTATTTAGTATACATATTGAATAGATCTCCAACAATATGTGGAAATGATAAATTACCTCAAGAAGCATGAAGGGGAACTAAGGTAAATGTGTCATACTTCAAAAAAATTTGTGCATTTATTTTGCACATATCCCTGAAGAACTGAAAAAGAAGCTTCACAACAGAAGCAAAAAATGCATCTTCACCAAAGATAGTGAAAAGTCAAAATCCTACATAATTTACAATCCAGTGACCAAGAAATTTCTAGTGAGAAAGGATGTTGAATTCCTTGAGAATAGATCATCGAGTGACCAAGAAAATGAGACATTAGACAGCCAAAATATAATGCAACAAATTTATGAACAAACAAAATTTTTGGAACAACAAGCTCATCCACAAAGACTCTGAAGATTATACATAAAAGGAAAACAATAAAATTTTGGGAATGGTTCTTCTTCCAATAGTGATTCATCCTCTTCGAAAAAAAATAAACAAAATTTGTTAGCATAAAAATGAATTTGAATAAGAATAAGTGAAAGAGGAACATTGGGTAGAATCCATTAATGAAGAAATTGAAGCCATAGAAAGGAACAAGACATGGGATCGTGTTGATCTTCCAATAGGAAAATAAATCTATATGTCAAGTGGGTGTACAAAAAAAGGATAAATGAAAAAGGAAAGATTGAGAAGCATAAGAAAAGGATGGCTTCCAAAGGTTTCTCTCTACAACCTGACATAGATTATGGAAAAACATTTGATCTTGTAGCAAGGTTAGACATAGTAATGACCATTTTAGCTATTGTAGCTCAAAATAAATGGCAAGTCTACTATATAGATGTAAAATAATCCTTTTTGAATGGCATATTCCAAGAATAAGTGTGTGTATCAACCACCTAGTTTTGAAGTCAAGGAATAAGAGGATAAAGTGTATAAGTTGAAGAAATCCATGTATATATTGAAGCAAGATCCAATATCTTGATATAGTTTGATTGAATCCTATATGATCCATAGTTTGATTCAACATAATCACTAATGAGGAAACATTGTATACAAAATTATCTCATGAAGGTAAAATACTTATTGCTTTCCTTTATTTTGATGATATGATTTATACAGGTAATTTAATGTTAAAATATTTTAAATCTTGTACAAAAAAAAGTTTGAGATGAATTATATTGGAATTGTTATCGCACAATCTGTAGATTGGGAAAATCCCAACCCAATCCATAAAATTTTGACATCTACATGAACACCTATCCACTGTCACCTTATATAGACACTCCCCTCCCTTTAGTGATGATGAAATCACCACAAGGGGGGAATCGTGGTGACACTAAAAGGATTGAGATGGAAAGTGAAATGATGATGAGTGAAAACCCTATAGGTCAAGATTGGAAATAAAGGAAAACTTGGAAAATAGTCTTTTGAAGGGGAAGATGGTTCCCAAGTGTTTTGTACCTGTAAAACAATATTATCCCTTCCTGGAACAAGACAAATGATAATAAACCAAGATTTCTATCAAAGGTGATAAAAAACATAAGCATGATGTACCCAAATGCAACAATATGTAAATGTGTATATCAACAAATAGAGATATGTTACTATATTGAAAATCAACCATCCAAAAGATCAAATGATTATTGGATAATGAAGCCCTAAACATGTAGAAACTATCCCAATATTTAGACACAAGTTTTGATGGTAAATTAGGGCTCTTAATTTGTTTTATCATCAATATATTAGGGAAACCTTGTGGTTGTAGAATGTTTTTTCTACAAAAGAAATCTATATCCATTGAAATCACAAGAAAATCACTTAAAAAAAAATCCCTTAACATGAATAATAATTAGCACTATTTACTTACAATTTTCACTGGTAGATAGAGTGAAAAAATATGATGAAAGAGATTTTCCAATGGCCCTAATAGTTGTAGAAATTAGTCTGTAATAATAAGAGAATTACTTGTCTAAAAAAGATGCCTTAGAGGCTCGAGCAAGATTATGACATGAAGAACAACTTCCAACTTAGACAATTGTAGTGCCTTATAAATTGGGTTATGGGGTCTCTTGTTGTAAGGGATATTTGTGTTACCTCCCTAGGGTTGTAATCCTTTTTACTCCCTACGGAAAACACAATTATCAAGGTAAATCTAGGAGGGTGTAAGCATTTTTTACTCCTTCTACAAACCTTTTCAAATTAACTTATGTAACACAAATGTGATAGATCTTAGTGGAGGGTGTATTCCTGTATACTCCTTCAAGGGTTTATATAAGAATAACCATGAAACAAGAAGAAAACCCAACAATATGTAGAAATTTCCTTACCAATTCCTAGAGATAGAAAGGTAAACCCTCTTCTACCAAGAAATATTCCACCACAAATAAAGAACAATAATATAAGAGACAGAGTGCACCATTTCCTTCCACTATACATTTAAATTGCATCCAAATAGCACGAGAGAGAGAGAGAGACAGAGAGAGAGAGAGAGAGAGAGAGAGAGAGAGAGAGAGAGAGAGAGAGAGAGAGATGTGTTTTTCCCAAGTAGAGAGAAAATTGTAGCTAAAATTTATGTAATTCTCAAGTGTGATGTGCCTAAAATTCAAGTGAAAGGTCATTTTTTATACATGACCTTGTAAAAACCATTTGTCTACTTATCTTAGGGTAAAACAAAAATTAGGGAGGAATACCTCCTATTTTTCCCCTTTACAAATTATAATTTAATTTTTCAAAAGAAAGAAGCCCTAAAAGATGAGGTCATTCCCTCTATGGGTGAGATTTTGGCATAGTGAGCAAGTCATTGATACATTCGAGGGAGACGTTGGGTTTCCAAAGAAAAAATATGATAGGTGCAATTGTCTTCCTCCATGAAAACATTCCAAGTCATCATCATATAATCCATCACCATCAGACCCCAACTTTCCAAGTGTGACATCATGCCCCAAAAGAGAAGGATAAGGCCTCAAAATGAAAATGTTGGGGATGAAAGATAGTGAGTCACCTCTTAAGAATACTCAAGTTCCTCCAAAGGAAATAGTCCTCATCTAATATGTCCAAAGGAGAGGGGGTGCATCATCCAACCTATGGGATTGTTTCCCCGAGTGAAGGTCTAGGCAACGTTGTGCCTCCATGATCAAGATTTCACCTGTCAAGAACATGCAAAGACAAGAAAGTATGCCCTCCAAGGGTCCACAAGTCACAATATCATGCCAAGTAATCCATATCCAACAAACGAATGACCCAAACATGTGAAACAAATGCCCCTTTTCAAAATAAACACATGCTCAAAGACCTTATACAATTTTCCAAATCTAGATATGGGAGGGGTGTCATAGTGCCCTATTGGGTGGACCATTTCCCAGGTCAAGCAATGTTTACCAAGTGGAATACCTTCTAATTCATGCATTGGGTATGAGGTGAATGGGGTAGGACTTCTAGGAATGGGGCTTCATTACATACACACACTCATACTGTCTCATTTATGGGTGCCTTTGTAGAGGATGTGCTACCCTTTGTCCGCAATGCAATATTTTTCCAAGTTCTTTTATCATTCATTTATTAGAGTGTTTCCAGGTTGAATATGATATGGTGGCACTAAAATAATAAATAAAAATGAATCCCACATACACTCTACCCTGGTCACAATGCTTTTGTAACTTGAAGACAATGTGGGACACTAAACAAAGAAATAAAAACAAATCACACACATGTTCTACCTTGGTTGGCATGATTGATTAATTAGTTATTTGTAGGGGTCCCTGAAATTTTTAGAGAAACATTTCATTGTTCTCTAGATCCCAGGATGAGCATCTGAAAGTTTTATGATTGGATTTTATATTTTTTTCGTTACAGGCCTTTGGGCCTTTATCCCTGTCTTCCCATTAAATTACATACAATCCCTTCTTGGGTCAATGTGACCCGAAAACCCAAAATATTACGATATGAAAAGGAAGAAACATCAAAAGTGAAAATCATGTGTGGGAGTGGTACAATGAATTTTCAAGGAGACCCCCTAGCAACAACAATTTCTGTAAGGGTGGCCACTTACTAGGAAACCATGACATTCACAAAGGTGAAATAGGGGAAAAGAATAATTTCCAAGAAAATATTTTTAAAATCAAGAAAGGACTCTTTGCAACATGTTCAAATGTTTGAATTATTAGAATGACACTTACCACAATGACATACATGTTACATCATGGAGAAAGACCTTCTATCCTCTCTAATTTACGCTATGTGTTTTGGACACTGTTTCCATGAATCAGATGGAGATGTTTGGTGAATGAAGGGATCTATGTGTTGGGATACCTTTCGATACTCCATGCGGGCCTCAAGACATCATCTCCCTAGTTATCCCTAGAAGTGGGGGATAACATCTCGATCCTACTCAAGGACATGTGATTGTCGTAGAGTGCATGAAAAGATAAACATCTTCTGGTAATACCTACACCTACACAAACTAAAAAAACAAACTGTGGATATCTAGGGTGGATCACTCAACCTTCGTCCATATAATAAAAAAAATCACATTTTCAACCAATGTTTAAAAGAAAATTTTGTATTTTTTCAAATATTTCTACCTAGCATATAATATCATAAAAACAAATGATGTAAATCAACTATGCAATAATCCAAGTAGAGAAAAATGAAAAGTGATACATGACATGCAAATTTAAGAAAATGCAACTAATCTATTATGAGAAATAAAATGCAAATGCAAGGGAAACAAATGACCTACCTACTTACCTGGGGCCTAGGCCCTAAAGAAGTCAGGTTCCTTTGATGTAGGGTTGGATAAGAGACCAACCAATTGGTAATGACATGTTTTTCACATCCATGTCAGAAAAGTAGTATTTTCCTTTCTCCAACTTATTCTTGATGATGTAGGAGCCAAGCCATAAACCATCATTCATTTCATCATACTTGGTCTCACCTGTCTTCTTATCCCACATGAGTTCAAGGATTCCTTCATTGAAGTTAATATAAGGTATTTGTTCAATGTAAGGATGCGAAGGAAGTTCTTCATTTACCATGTCTTTTATATCTTGTTGACGCTATTTATCTTTCTTATCTTGTTCTGTCTTAATTATCTTGATGGATCTTGTTTCTTTTCCTTGGAAATTTTCAATCTTTACCTAATACTCATTCATCCTAGGAATCAATGTGTCTATGTGAAATTCTTGTCCAAAAGGAAAGTCTCGGGGGTCATACTCAATGATCTGTTGAGGCACATCAATCTCACAAACACTATGAAAATTAGGATGGTGTATGTCCGTGACATGCTTCTTGACCACCTTTCGAGTAAATAAACTATTGAAGGTACCATTCAACATGGGAATATGCACATGATTAAGATCCATGATAAGGAAACCTCCTAGGGTGGCAGCCCAACTTCTCCATAAAATCCTCCCCCAAGCGTCTGGAACATAAATCACCATTACGTTCTTAATAAGGATGATATGAGGGAAATCATGTATATACACCTATCCATCCTCTACAATACCATACACTTTCACCTTCTTTGAATCAATGCCACAATTTGTTTCATATGGGCAAGTCATATTTAGGCGAAGTTGTTTCATGATCTTCAAGGACATAAAATTTGTTGAGGCCCCTGAATATAACATACAGTTGTTCAAATGAATGCCATTTACCCCAAAATAAAGATAGAAAGGGGGGTTTTCTTCTCTTTTTTTCCCATGATACATGGTGTTCACGATCACAGGAGGATATTCTACTTCATATGACACCTTCAATGATTTCAAGACTTCTCCTCTTACTGATGGGATTTTACACATTTCAACAATAGGAATTGACATATTCATCTTTCTGACCATGGATAGAAAATCTATGTTCAATTTTATCTCTTCTTCTCCAAGGGTTGGTTCTAGAAGAATATCATGTACCAATGATGGAGGATCTGGATAATATTCTTTTATTGGCTACAATGGAGATTCGTTTCTCTGAAGTGAATATATTGAAGCAGTTGATGGAGGAATTAGAACTCTATTTCTTCTTACGTATGTAAAAATTTATTTTTTTCTCATCACATTATTGGTATTCTCATCAAGATGGCAAAGCGTTCTGCATCGTCCCTTCCTAGCACCTATTTTTAGGACTTCTTCAAGTTCTTTTGGGGTAATATATACATACTCATCATCTTGGCAAGAAAATATTGTATCAATGAAGTTTTTCTGATCAACAGAACTTGTGCCCTCTTCCTTTGTTTGTCTTGTACATTCTTCTTATAAGTGTGATTAATTACAAGGAAATCACCACTAAAGTCATTATGTATTGAATACTACAAATGGATTCAAAGTATCCAGATCATTTGCCTCCTATTGAGGCCTCAGTTTCCAACCTGGTTTTGTTTGTTTGAAAACTTGAGGACATGGAGAAGACTAATTTCTTTCCAATCTGGTCACGCTATTCAAAATCTGATTTTGAATTTGGACAAACTGAGTGTTCATTTGATCAAACATTTGAGACAAGAGGGTGATATGATATGGTGTATTACTTGTTGCAGTCTTCATTGTCTCTTCCACCTTGGTGCGAGGAAACTCAAAGGGATCAATACTTGAGCTGATGAGATATTGCTTGGTCTATGAATTTTATTCCATGGCCTTTTTCCAAAGTATTAGCTTCTTTATCCTTGATTATAAAATCAAATTTTCCTTTAAATGAATTCATTTAGATAACACATATGACTACTTTTGGTGGATGCAGGTCAGCGGGAATCTGATTATACAGTTTATCAAAAGTGGTATCAAACTCTTTCACTATTTCATTTTTCTTTTTCTTGATTTGATTTAACTATGCCAATAGCATTCTAATGCATTTCTTTGTTGTCCATATCCTTTTATGCAATTTAGTGAAATAATCATAAGATTCCAGATGATCATCGGGTAGTTCTTTGAACCACCCTTGGGCATATTCATTAAGAGACATGGCCAATAGCCTCATTGTAACATCTTCATGCTCGATGCCTTAATTCAACAATGCCACTCCTATTCCATACAAGTGATCTTCTGGTGTCACTATGTCATTTCCGGTGAACTTTGGAAACTATTTATGAATCTCCATGGGCATAGTTTTGGGATATCCAGCAATGGCTGCCAAGTTCAATGGTTTGAAAAGGTTTTCAGATGAAGTGTCATCCATTTTGTTTAGGGAAAGGAAACCTTGTAGAAAGGTTTTGAAAAAGAGGGAGTTATAAAGAAGCTTTCTTTGATAAACCTTATAAGGTTTGAATCTTCCTGGGGGAAAGGTTGGTTTGTTCTGGGATGGTGGAGTCACAAAATGATACTTTTGTAAGGCTCATCAAGAATGGAAAGGGAAATTCCTGCAAACATATTCTACAAGAAATATATGGGTAAAGGATTTTGGGTTAAAGCTTTTTAGAGTGTCATTAGCACTCGAAAGAGGATTAAAAATTATCTCTGACAATAATGGAAAATTTTTATTGCACAATATTTAGATTGGGAATATACCAACCTAGTCCATTGAAGTCTAACAACTATGGGAGTAACTGTTATCCACCACTTTCAAGGATAACTAGGATATTATATCTTGAGTCCCACAAGTACTACGCATGGAGTAACAAGAGTCGGATCAACTTGAGCATGGCCCCAGAGGGCCCATATTTTATCCCTTTCAATGCCTCCACTTTGATAGCAATAGTAGAAACACCCATCACCTTCGACTTGGTCCTATATCAGAGATGGTTCTTGGTCCATGAGGTAATGAGTCTGGGTATCATGGTATGTGTCACTCTGATCCTCAAAACCTTTGAATATGTGCATTTGATTCTTTTTTTTCTAACAGGTGGTTGGATCTTATTCTTGTCCACTTGACCATGTCTTAGGGGAATGATAGGATGCCCTAGCAAGCTTATGTCCATAGGTTTTGAGTTTCCGTTGGGGGGATTTCTGAAAATCCATTATCTTTTCCCTTCATACATACCATTTTCCACCTTATTTCCTGCTCACCCATCCCATTACACTGGTCTTGGCATACGGTTGGCCAATCATTTAGGGGTTGTACCTTACCTTGTGGGAAGAATGGGTTAAAGGAATGGGAGGTAAAAGGATATGAAAGTAAAATCCTAAGAATAAAACCTCGAGACGATTCACCCAAGGATCCCCGAGAAAGAAATAAAAGGATTCTTATCAAGAAATAGAGGGACCTGTAAAGATAAATCAATACCTAGTTGAGGGATGGGGGGTATCATCATGAGCCAACTCAATAGGTCCATGGGTACCTAATGGTATGACACTATCAATATCTCGTCACCATTTTAGGGTAGTGGCTTTTAGTTGCATGTCCAAAAGAAAGGGGGTCTCATAACAAGCCAACCTTCTCATTTCTGTGAAAGTACTTATGGGTAACATTGCCACCTCTGGTCACCAATCTAGGGTAGTGTCTCTTGACTAGCTTCTTGAGAGAAAACAAAATAAAAAGATAAAAAAAAATAAGACAAGACCTAGTTAGAGGATAGGAGGTCTCATCACAAGCCAACCTATTAGGTCCATGGGCATCTAGCGGTAAGAAAATACCACCATATGGTCACCACGCCAGGGTAGTGGCTCTTGGTGGCATAGCCAAGAGAAAGGGGGTCTCATCACGAGCCAACCTTCTCATTTTCGTTAAATTTTTGTGGCTAACATTGCCACCACTGGTCACCAAGCCAGGGAAGTGTCCTTTGATTAGCATCTTCAAAAAAATGAATATTAAAAGGAATGAATGGGCTTGGAAATATTTGCATCCATGTCAGGTGCATCTCACCCTCCACAGAGGCACCCACTGGTAAGTCATCCCTTCTATCACTGCACATCTTGCCCCAGAATTCCCATCCACCTCACCCACCTACATGACTTGGATTTGATCCTTTGTAGAAACATCCCTCTACCAGTAGACACTAGCCCAATAGGACGTCTTGTCACCTCCTCCAAACTTGCATTACAAACTTGTATAATGTCTTTGAGCACTGGACTGGGGTAAAGGGGTTTTATGCACATGTTTAATAAATATTTATGATTAGATGTGATTGACATTTCTATTATCCCTATGACTTATGATTCTATGGAGGGTGTAGTTTTTGATGTGTAGGATCATGCCTGACAGATAGGTACCATGTTGGGCAGGTACACATGGGGAGATTATCAGTTCGTACCTCCATGGGGCTGAAGAGCCCCCCATATCGATGTTGATACCCTTGCAGGGGCAGAGACAGGGCAAAGTGTTTGTACCAGGGAAGACCAGGAGAATCCACCAGAGGTAGCTGAGTGGATCTGTACCTAGGGGGGTGAGCCCTCTCCACATGAACATTGGCCTTGGAAGGCCCAGGATGTCTCCCAGGATGCCCATGACGTCACCCAACAATATGGATGTTTTGGGAGGTAGCTTTGGCAGTTTTTTCACATGTGGCAGCTTTCAAAAGCCCAAGGAGGGCTAACGTTTTTCTTCAGGAGGTTGCATTTTCCCTATAAGGGGCTAACGTCACCCTAGAAAGGGGATGTCATCTCTCTATTGCTTGATTAGGGTTTTAATTTAAGCATTTAATGTAAAACAATATGATTTTAGTATTTTTACCTTGTCGGCCTTTTAATGACCTAAAATATAAATTAGTTCATTGCTACTATATAAATTGAGGGTTTTTACCTTCATTGTTTCATCATCTCTCACTCACTCATTAGTGAGGTCTGAAATTTGCACCATTTTTGGGGTTATTTGCTGAAATTGTGAGGCACATTTCTTGAAGTAAGATTTTACTTGGCATTTTTGTCATTTGTCTTGGTGGAAGGTGTTACAAATAGGGTTTTTCTACATGGTTTCTTGGTTTATGTAAGTGAATTTATGCAAACACTTCTTAATTGAATGGTTTTATTTTCATTTACTTGCATATGTATTTAGATTTTGCTGAATCAAAACCTAGGTGAAAAGAACTAGTTAATGTCCTTGTCTCATGTCCCCATCAATATTTTTATCCATTTGGTTTGTTTAAGAGGATAGAGCCTTTCCATATAAACACTCTATCCATCTTCCTCTTTCTAAATGTTTTTCTTATCTTTTGAGATAAGAAGGAGAAAATGCCCCAAAGGCCTAGGTCTCTACACCTTGGTGAGATGATTTTCCCTAGGGTTTTCTTAGTGAAGCCTTGCTTTAGCAACACATCACTTACAAACTCTCTTGTATTAGTTTATTCAATCATTGAGCTAATTGGTTTTTCCATTTCTCTAAATAAGGAGGAGAGAGCATTGAGGACGAGGGTTTCTACACCAAAGTGAGCATCTCTCCCCTAGGGTTTCATCTTTGATGCCTTGCCATAGAAACACCTCAAAAGTTTAACTCTCCTGTCTTTAGTTTCATCATTACAACTTAATCCTTCATCCCTTGCATCCTCTTTTGACTCCATATACCCTTGGAATGCACTGATCTAAGGCATTGTGTATTGAGTAACTTGATCATAAAACAAAATTCCAATACTTTGAACAAACCTTAACTCTTGCTAACCCTAGCCTAGAATAATTCTACTAACCCTAGTGATGTCGTCATCTTCTTGTGCTATAAACACCTTTGTCAATCTATCGTTTTAATTTCAAATCAATTAAATGGTTGGTTAAGGCATTATTTATGAAGTGTTGATTTTGTTACATTGAATGCCACGTTTCTTTAGCATTTATTGAGAAGTGATATTGTAATCATTTCTATAGTGTAAACATTGATTTACTTCATCAATATTATTGCTTAATTGCTTATTTT
>ML821116.1:10345-68366 GCA_009831015.1 Picea engelmannii | reverse complement strand
TTTGAATTGTTTCTTTCCACGACATACAAAACATCCACAAACAACAATTTTCTCAAAGTATTTATCCCATGTACTATAGTCATGACCAACCTGTTGTTCAATGCAATTATTTGTTGTGTCTGCAGGATCCATTGTCATATCCTCTTCTACCCACTGTCCTCTATGTGATTTAACAATTTTAGGTCCACATCCACACACATATATTTTTGTTTTTCTAGTTGAATGCTCATCCTCTACATTTGCTCCAATCTCCATCTAAAATAATCAACAACATGCATTAAGTTATGTCAAGATTGGATAATACACTATAAATTTTAATAATATTGTGAAAAAAGATGGATGTATCAAAAAATGCCATCACATCATTGTTTCCCAATTTAAGTCAAAAGTTGAGTACATGATTTCTCGTGCCATCCATTGTGTCCTCATTTGATATGACACGATCTATTTCCATGGCCTCATATGGCTCCTGTAATACACAACATAGTCAATAATGTTTAATACACCAATTATATCATTTCAACAAATATGCTATCCAACAAAAAACCTCACCTTAGTCACATATTTGACATATTGATATCATGTTTTGGAGTTGAAAAAAAAACAATTTTACGACCCTAGGTATATAAATCGAGCCAAAATTTCAACAAGAAAAGTATCCAACATCCCTATCCCACATGGCCATCCTAATTTTCAAACTTTTCCCTTGATCATAGAATCCCATTTAATCACCATTCTTGTGCATTTTCAACCAATAAGTTTGACCTCAAAGACCTCATGGAAAAAAAATGACTTTATCTTCTCTATGTTGTAGCATTTGTGAATTCATAAAGACCTTCCTCCTTTGGTTGGAGTTTCTTTGTCTTTTTACCTTTATTGTATCTGCATATTTCATTGTCATATCATCTTCCACCCCCTTTCCTCTATGTGATTTAGTAGTTCTACGTTATCCACATCCTCTTTCCATGGCCTCCTCTAGATCTTGTTACACAACAATGAAAATAATTTTTAGTACACCAATCAAATCCATTATCATCTAATAAGTTAGGGAAAATAGGGCCACAAGTCAAAATTATCTTGGGATCAAATGATAGAACATGAGGAAAGAAATATGATGGTAGTATGAGGGAAAGAGACATGCAAGAAGACAATTTACATGTATAATTTCAGCCTATTTCATTAACCATTAATCTTTTCATCCCTTTCCCTTTCATGAAACAATCAAAACAACTATGGGTTCAAAATAATCCATCTTTCATTTCACTACAAAAATCTCCATTCATAAAACTTGGTTGCATGCACTCAAAGTCAAGCCTACAATACTATAATCATGTTGAAGGAAAAGTTGATGTTAAATTTCGTTTTGATGTAATTTATTCCAAATCTAGACCATATCATCATTAATTAATCTCACTTGGGAGATGTATTTCCTACTATGCTTCATCTATAGCCATCGTTCACACATCCTAACCAATTTCACATTCAACCTTCACAATTAATTCCTTATCTTAGTGCCCACATATATTTCATACAACAATCCATGATGCAAACTTCATTACCATTTTCCATGTATCAAGGATATCTTTGATCAATGTAAGGGTTCTTTGTATTTAACAAAAAGAAAATCTCACCTTCAAGTACGATCAGGTATGAATCAATTCATGTGATGCATTAAAAACACCTTCAAAACCAAATTTAATATGTATGAATGGCTTGTAATGCCATTCAATCTTAGCAATTCTCCATAAATATTCATGAATGTTATCAATGATATTTTTAGACCGCATATAGGACATATTATTGTGATATATATTGATGATATTATTTTTTTAGCTAGACATGGGATACCCATATTCAACATGTGAAAATTATGCATGACCTACTCCACACTCATCTATTGTAAGTAAAGTATAAGAAATCATATTTTTTCTAGAATTCTATCTCATAATTGGGGTTTCTTATTGCTCAATCTTGTTGGGGATATATAATACAAACTAGATAGAATGGTGGTAGCTTATCTCTAAATAGAAAGCATGTCGACTACGCTCACTCGCAATATGATGTTACAAGAGGCCGAGAGAGTGACCTTGTTGTCTACATCATTAAAGGATAATAATATATCCTTTTACAAACGTGAGGGCCCATACATATATCATGAGTTGTGGCTACTCTAAAAGTGGTCATGATGACTAGATCCACTTCATCAATAGCTAAAATGGTTGCCTTTGTATTATTTTTTACTATTTATTATGAGGTCATCCTCCTCGTCTTGTTTGTTTACCTGGAAATTTTCTTTTTTTTCTTATTAAAAGAGAATAGTTCTAATCAATCCACTTCATTAATGGCCGATCCTTCTCCATGAAGTGGTGGAAATTGCAATCAGTGGGAGAAAACAAAATTATTTCCATACCAAGGCTAGTGGAGTACTTTTTCATTGTAATCGTAGATGTTGCATTCTACTCTATATGTGGGTTAGTTTCACCATCAACATCATCCTTCAGGTTTGTAGGTTCATTGGTAATTTCTTTATATGTTCTGTCTTTTGTACCAACTAACTTAGTTTTACCCAATATTGTAGTCATCTCCTTTTCAATCCCAAAAGTCCTCCTTTAGTTGTATGTCTAGAATTTTCCTTTTTTATTTAGCTTCTATATATTTCTTAATTATTTCTAGTACCTCTTCATAAAAAATGCTCATCTTTGCACTTCTTCCTCTAAATATTCCTCATTCAAATACAATCATTGAATGGCAACATGGGTTCTATGGTTGGACATGACCTTCATCAAATCATGCATTTTGAACTTCTTAGATTTGAATATTGTTGGCAGCAAATTCAATTTTTTCTATTGTCCTATAAGCTGCCTACACCTATGTCTTGCGAACTTCGAGTTTTCTTTGCATTTTTCAAATAGACGATATTTTCATTTCTTGCGACATTTGCACGTTTGTCTTCGTAAAGTTTTCATGACTGTAAGCGTGAAAAACTTCCCTTTTCTAGGTCACATTTCGATCACTACTTGAGATGTCTTGACCTTTTTGTCGATATGACTACTGTGCTTACATTATGTTTATTGTTATGTGGCTAGAAGGATTGTCGTTATTCTCATTAGACATTCTTATATTGATTGCATAACTTGATTTTATTGAGTTTTTAAAAGCATTGGGCCTTTGGATTCGCACTTTATATGACTTGCCTGATCCTTGATTCCATGAAATGCATAAGGTTTATGATTAATTTTTTTTTTATATATATGATATAATCCTTATTGCTAATCTTTTTATAGCTCTTGGCTTGTCAATTTTATGAGTATCGATTGGCACCATTGTTTAAAACTTTTGATTAATACGTTGGCGCATAATCATTTTGGTGTTGATTTATACGTCGAATGTTTTGAATACTATGGCATAGTGTTGGCGCGTATTGGTATGTACATTGCATTTGATTGGTTGTACACATAAGTTAATGGTTGAACTATTATTATGGAGTGAATAGCTATGGAACTTGGTGGTTGTACTTGGATAATCAATACTTTGCATGGCAGACTCCACCACCCTCGCATGCGCGCATTAATGCTTACCCCTTTTGCTCGTTCATTGATGTTTCAGATAGCTCTACTTTTGTGTGTTTTGGTGAATTCAAACCCTTCCCTTACCATGCATTCAGCACCATGGCCCCAGTCATGAGAGTTGAACCCAATGGCAACCAGGCCCTGTTGATGTTTGACAATGCTCGCCAAGATTTGGCAGACAGTGGATGGCTTACCTTTGTGGAACGTTTCGAGGGTTTTAACCTTTGCGTGGCTCGACAGTTTGCCATGACCTTTGATGGCTGTCGAGCCAAAGTAGGCGATGTGTAGTTAGAGATTGATGAACAATTCATCAGCTCGGCTACGGGGATATCTACTTCTGGACAGCGGTGGTTTAAGAATTGCAAGGTCGAGGAAGTTTTGTGGACATTGTTGTTTCAATCGCGCAAAATCACCTCCTGTGATAGAGGTATGCCCGTGACTATGCTCAAAAAACGTTGTCATGATTCGTTAATGATAATCAAATAGTTTGTTACCTGCGAAGGTAGATACGGGCTTGTATTCCTTTATCACCTGTGTCTATTGATGATTTTCATAGGTTATCCTCTAAACATGCCGTTCTATTTTCATCGGAGTTTGTATAAGATGTATAAAAAGTATAAGAGGCACAAGGATGAAAACAACTTGTTTCATCATGGGCTTATCAAGATCATTGTTGTTTATCATTTGAGTCTGTTGGGTGATAGTTGGAAGGCCTTCATTGCCCGCAATGGATTTGAAGATACTGACCCTCCACAGGTTGATAAACCTGTGGTAATTGAGATTAAAAATGTACACCCAGTACCCTTGCACCTCCTATTGCCTAAACCCTCGACCGACCCTCCTATCGACCTACCCGACACTGTAACTAAAGATGCAGAGGCCATCAAAAAGCCTATGAGAAAAAAGCCCAAGGTAGAACTCACTGCAAACACCAAAGGGAAAAAGAATTCCCGTTTGATTTCACGGATGGAAAGGAACAAGCCAAAACCCCTTGTCGAGCCAAACCCTATCATGTTGAGTGAGGACTCTGATTCAGAAGTGGAGCATTTCTTGGCCAGTGAATACCCCTATTTGCAAGGTTTGTGTGCCGAACCCTCGTATGATTTTGTATCAAACCTACCCCCTTGCCTAAAGGACATCCCTAACTACCCAGGCATTAAGTTTCCTTGTGAAACCCTCAGTCGTTTGCCCAAACCCTCTCCTTCTCTGCCTAAACCGACACAGTCGCCTTGTGGTCAATGCAATTCATGGTTAGAGCGATATTATCTTGATGTTTCGATTCTCCAGTCAAGGATTCAATCTTTGGAAGACCAGATTGCACTTCTTACCAGTCAAAAGGCCAAGCTACAAGCAACGGATAAAAAACAAAAGATGATCGGCTCCATTCTGTTTAAAAATGTGGAATCAACCATGGCTGTTGTAAATTCCAAGCTGGCATAATTGAGCAGCCTCGTCGCTACACAGGTATGTTTTGATATCATTTGTTTTTGTAAATAATCTAGGTTTATATAACGATTTGATTTCAGTTTCAAACAGCTCTGTTCACATCAGTGAATGGCTCTGTTACATTGCGTACATTCTATATATAGCTTTGTTTTGATTCGATATGCAATTGGATCATTCCCAGTTTAGTCTCTCTTAGATTTTCATCGATTTGATTGATCTTAGTATGAATTAGATTTGTTTGATTGAGTTAAAATGGATGCTTCACTGTCAATCAAATTTGTTTGTATCTATTCTAGACAGGAAATGTTTCTCATACTCAATATAGAATATGATCACGTTTCGTTTCGATTTCGTTATAATTCATACGCTATGATTCACAACGATTTTGATGAGGATAATTGTTACGGTTTTGCTGTGCCATATGACCTTCAAGCAACAAGAATACAAGTTGGATCGTTTCCAAAGTGACTCTGTCTCTTCGGAAACATTGCTTTTTTAAGCCTGTACAAACACGCCCAAATCATGGGATGGATTTGATGCTTAACGATTATGTTGAACCCCAGCCGGTTAATTCGCATTGATTGAAGTACTGTCGACCATGTTATGAGTTGGATTCGTATTGCGATGGATGCTCTGTTTGATTTTGATTTATAGAACAAGATTGGTTATACCCGGATTCATGATTTATTTTTATGTTAAACTCAGTCATGATTTGTTTGAAATTAATGATTTCGTTCAATACCAATCAAGTTTATTTGCCCATTTTGCAATAACTAGTTATCACTTGTGTCGATTCTATTATGATTATGATCAAAATTAAATCGATCTAGCTACGATTTTATATGAGTTGATTCTCGCAACTGTTTGAATTAATCTGCTTGTGGCGTGAATCATTTGATGTCATGACAACTATAATAATATTTAAAAACGATTTTGTTTCGATTTGATCGTATCTTTTGTTGTTGGAAAAACACAACGTTTGTCTGTGATTTGTTTGATTGCATTACTTTCAAATTGGATATGAAACGATTTTTGAAATTGTTTGGTTTTGATTCTGTCTACCCGATTTATGACTATAATCGAAACAGAGTATTGCTATCTCTATACTCGGTTAATGATGTGGATCCTGTTTGTGTTCATAATAGAATATCAATTTCAATTCATAATTCATTTTCGAATGGTTGCTAAATGATAATTGAATTAAATCTCATTCAAAGATTTGATTTGATTTCAATTCCGATTCTATATATTATTTTAGACTAGCTACAGAATCAGATGATTCTGTAGCTAAGTCTATGGAATTAAATTTTTATTATTTTAATAATAAAATACCTCTCTAACTTGTTATTTTTGGTCCATTTCAGGTGCATTCGAAATCACATTGGATTTGATAAGTAGTTAGAGGATATTTGAAATATTTTGGTTTCATTTTAGTTTCCTAGTTTAGTTGATCTTGGGGATATTTTCCCAAATTTTATAAAACAATTTTAATTTCCACAGGGAGGTTTTACCCTGTGGAAAGACTTATAAATACTTATTATTTTTGTAATAAGAAGGATCCTCATTCGTGGGAGAACAAGGATATGGAATTTTAATACAGAATGAGACAGAATTGATGTTCTGTTACAGCTTTAGCTTTTCATAATATCAATATTTTGTTTCATGTTTATGTGTATCTATTTGCATTTGGTTAATGACTACTTTAGCTATCTTAATCTTTGCAAATGATATGATTTGATCAATATAATCCATATCTAATTTCTTCCAAGTGTATACATAACGATTGTTTGATTCAGTTTGTGAACGAAAGATTTCTCTTCTTCATAAGTTGAATTATTAAGTATATGTTTTTGCATAACATGTTTCCCTTATTGCAGAGATTTATAAATCATATAATTGTTATGATTTTTTATGTCTTGTTTGTCCTGTAAACAACTCAAAGAGCATTGCAACTTATCATTTATGAGAAGCTTCTGGGTTATCCGGTGCGAGTTTTCTTCCTCCGATCAGCTTCAAAGTCATCATACACAGGACAAATCTGGAGCATTTCCAGGTCTGTTTGTTGTTTATTTGTTGAGTATATTAGTTGGTATTTTAGTATAGTTAGTATATTAGATTGTTTAATTTCAGTAAGTTTTATTTCTTGTTTATAAAATTATAAAATCAAAAAAAGAAATACCTTTCTCTCTCATAGGGCAGAAAGCTAATGAGTTTTGCAGGTTTTATTTAAATCTGTATTTTGTAGATATTGTATATTTTGTGAATAAGTTATATATTAGTTAGTAGTTTTTCATACATAGATAGTAGATTAGTTAGTTTGTTTTCATAATTAGTTTCAATTAGATTAGTTAGTTTACTTTGTATTTAGTTTTAGTTAATTCGTATTTAGTTAGTATAGTTTGTCTTATTTAGTTTTAGTTAGATTATTTAATTTAGATTAGTTTTCTCTTTGGTTTTCCTAGGACCTTAGATCGGCTAACGGAGCCGCTAAACCTGTCAGGGTGGTTCATTCCAAATGTCTTGGGTTATTAGACAACCCCAGACCAGTTCCACTCTCTGAGTTGACTAACGGTCGATTTCGCTCGTCAACAAATGGCGCTAGAAGGAGGTCCTGAACTTAATTAATGGCACAAGGCGGTCGCAAGAATCCTCCCCCCCCTAATTGCTCACCTATAGTGACTAGAAGCCATTCACATGATAATATTCCCCTTCAAACAACAACTACTTCAACTGATGATCCACAGATCACAGTTGAGACAACAACCCCTAATCCTATAGGTGGTGACATCCAAGAGATTGTTCGTCAATCTCTTATCAAAACACATAGTGCCTTAGCTCATCTTAGGCAACTAAACCGTCCGTGGGGTCAACCTTTGGACTTCTCTGATATCAGAGAACAATTAGGTGACACTAACCTCACTGTGAATCCTACAGATCCAATCACAAATCCTACTGCAGGAGGATCTAGGATACCTCCTTCACCACCTCCTTCATCTCCTTCCTCTTCTGACGAAGGCAACTCACCTTCTCAGCCTTCCACACCCACTACCCCAATGGCAAATCAGAACAACCCTGCTAGACCCTGGTTGGACCAGGATGCTGTAGCTGTACCTGGAGCCCAACACCCTTTACCTAAACACCCAGAGAAGTGGCTTCCTAAGTTTGATCCCGACTCTAAACAGATAGCTGAAGATCATATTAAAAAATTTATGTTAGCCATTAGACTCCGCAATGTTGAACATGAAGATGTTGTCTGTAGGTTGTTCCCTTATACTTTTGAGGGTAATGCATCCACTTGGTATTCTGCCCAATAACCCCATACCATCGTGTCTTGGGAAAATTTTGAGTCATGCTTTTTAGAAAAGTTCGGAGACGGTAAGCCTCCGGAAGTCTTAGTCATGGACCTTTCTAGCTTAAAAATGAACCCAAAAGAAAAATTTAAAGATTTTAATCAAAGATTCTTAACGCTTAAAAATAGAATCTCTGCAGATTCCATGCCTGCTGAGAGTCTTATAATAGCTTACTACACTAAAGATTTACATCAAAGTATAGCTATTTGGGTCAAATGATCTAAAAAGGCCACATTGTTAGAAGCCTTCGAGGAGGCTAGCCAGATTGAAAAAGACATACTTAGTCTTAAGGACTTATCTAGAAACGAAACTGAAACTAGTTCTTCTTCCAAAAAGAAGATTAAAATTCTCCCTAGACCTACTCAAAGTAAAACACAACCTGAAAACTCTGATTTGGAAAATTTAACTAAAGTTGTTCAAAAACTGTCGAATCAAGTTATAGACTTAAAAAGGTCGACTGAAGAAGCTTCTCCGAGTAAGGGACCCTACAAACCCCCTTTCCGAAAGCCTTTTCCTACCAATCGACCTAATCCAAACCCCGAAGGATTAAATCTAGAAAGTTTGCAATGTGCTCTTCAAACAATTCTAGAAGCCCAAGATAACTTGATACCCCCCTGAGATTCCTCAGGAGGATGTTGAACAGGAAACAGTTCAAGAAGAAGAGTCTTCTCCAAACATCTTTGGACACTTCTCGGACAACATCTTTCAAGCTAACTTCGAGACTGTTCACCCTTATAACACTAGGAGTAAGACAACAAACAAGCCCTCAACCGAGAATACTACAACTTCACCTCCAAAGCCATCTAAATCAGCATAAGCTAAACAAAGAAATGTCAGCCCTAACTTAGATTATGATGTTGTTGAAGATCTTAAAAAATTAAGGGCTAACATTTCTATTTATGAGTTACTGAAGTTTCCATTTTTGTTACAGAAAATGTTGCAAAATATATCAGAGAACCGCAAGAATGGTAACTCAAATGATAACAAGGTTGTGCAAAGCAAAGTTCCGCAGAAGACTTCCACTAAAAATAATCCTGATCCTCAAGATAAAGGAAGCCTTCCTATAGCCCCTGTAAATAATGTAAATAATGTAAATAATGTAGATAAAGTAGCATTAGAAACTGCGAGTAAAAAGCCACAAGCTACTACTCTTAGTACTCGCAAAAATATACCTCCTTTTCTTTTAAATTTCGAGATTTTCAACATAAATGTGCATAATTGTATGGTGGACTCAGGAGCATCATCCAATGTGATGCCTTGGTCTGTCTGACAAAAGATTAATGCTGAAGTGGAACCATCTACTTTAAAAATCATTCAACTTGATCGGACAAATGTCAAAGTTATAGGTGAGCTAAAAAATGTATTGATTAGATTATCGTCTAACCCAAAGGTTCATCAAGTTATTGATATAATCATTGTAGATATTCCAGAAGTGTATGGTCTATTTTTGAGCAGGGACTGGTCGGAGCAACTACATGGTTACTTCGCGATGGACTGGTCTCACTTATGGCTTCCAGAAAATGGTAAGCCTAACAAGATCAGAGTGAATCGTAAGCATTACCTTAAGTTCACAGTCACGGATTTAAATGATCCCAACAAACCATATACACCTTCTGCTGATTCACCCGAAGTCCAAGGGATGGACACCTTCTTCGGAAATTTCATGGCCGAGGCTTCACCTATCATCAATCTAGAACAACAGTCCGAGATCATAACATATGTGCAACCAACAACTTCTATGCAACAGTCCCATGAGCCCGATGGAAATCAAATTTGGTCTCTATATTTCGACGGTTCTAAGTCTAAAGAAGGAGCTAGTGTAGGCTGCATCATTATCGATCCGGCAGGTAACAAGACATTAATGGCTTGTAGACTAGAATTTGAATGTACTAACAATACTGCAGAATATGAGGCTTTACTGCAAGGTCTCAGAAAATCTCTGGATATGAACATTCAAAACCTGGTTGTATTCGGCGACTCTGAAATAGTGGTTAGGCAGGTAAGAGACTCTATACACTGTCTTTCCCTGCATCTCAAAAGTTACCAGTCTGAGGTATGGAGTTTAATGAACAAATTTTCTACTTTCAATATAAATTCCATTCCTAGACTAAATAATGATGAAGTAGATTTACTAGCTAATGTAGCCTCTAAACTTCTTCCTGCAGAAGGCTTGTCCCCAAACACATTCTCTGTGGAGCTATTGTTTCGACCATCTGTTCCTAACAATATCACAAACTGGAGAGTATTTGACAATGATCAACAGATCATTAACTTTTTGCACATGGAAGAAACCTTTCAAGGCGCAGTGATAGATGAACGCACGCACGACAAAAATTTGCATGACTTTACGGTAATACCTGATCCGAAATTTCCTGAAGCTCTATCGGACATGGTAAATTCCATACCCAAATCCATAGTAAGATTAGAGAAGTTTTATGATTTTGAAGATAAATTTAAGAAGACGGTCAATTGTAAAACTAATAGTTCCTCTTTGTCTTATGAAAAAGTCAATTTAGGAACTAGTGAAAATCCTTAGTACATTAACTAAGGCTTGGGATGTTCTAGACAAGAAAAATATGCTTTTGTTAAACTATTTAAAGAATTTAAGGATGTCTTTGCATGGACATATGATGATCTCAAAATGTTCGATCCTAATATTATACAGCATGTCATTCCGATGAAGCCTCAAACCTTACCCTTCCAACAGAAATTGAGGAAAATGCATCCTAAACTTGAACTGACCGTTCAAAAAGAATTGAATAAACTCCTAAGTGCTAAAATAATTTTTCCTGTTAGGCACACTCAATGGGTTTCCAACCTTGTCCCAGTGCGGAAGAAAAATGGGGAAATTCGACTTTGCATCGATTTTCGCAACCTCAATAGAGCGTCTGATAAAGACAATTATCCTGTGCCACCCATGGAATAGATCCTGCAACAGGTATATGGTTCCGAGAGGCTATATTTATTGGATGGTTTCTTTGGATACAACCAAGTCTTTATGTCTCCGCCAGACCAACTAAAAACTACCTTTCGTACCCCGTGGGGCACTTATGCTTATCGCAAAATGCCCTTTGGATTGATTAATGCTGGTGCTACCTTTTAGAGAGCAATGGACATTTCTTTTAGAGGCTTAATCAATCACTCTGTCATAGTTTACTTGGATGTTGTGACCGTTTATTCTAAAAACAAAGACGATCATCTAGCTCACTTACGAGTCGTTCTGCTACGATGTCGTAAATACGTCATCTCCTTGAACCCCAAGAAATCCATCTTTGTAGTAGAACATGGTAAATTAATAGGATTCATTGAGTCTAGTGATGGGATTATTATTGACCCCGAGAGGACTCAAGTCATCGCTAAGCTCCCCCCACCTACATCCAAAAAATCCATGCAGTCTTTCTTAGTCCAGATTAATTTCGTGAGAAGATTTGTCCCCAGTTTCTCCGAAATGATCAGGCCTCTACAGAACCTGATTAAGAAAGACACTCAATATCACTGGGGACCCACAAAACCAAGCTTTCAATGCCATAAAGAAGGCCATAATAGACGCTCTGTCTCTCATGAGCCCTGACTTCTCTCAAGATTTTACACTCTATACTTTTGCCTCCGATCGTTCCTATGCTACAGTCCTAACTCAGAAGAATTTCGATAATAACGAAGTACCCATCGCCTTTATGATCTCTGCTTTCAAAGGTGCTGAACTTAACTACCCAGCGGTTGATCGGCAAGCCTACGCTGTTTTCAAAGTAGTTAAACATTTCCAGTCCTATCTTTTGAAGTCAAGGACGAAAGTCATTGTCCCCTACCCTGCTGTAAGGAATTTGTTAGTTCAGAAGGAGTTAGAAGAGAAGAGAGCTAACTGGGTCACCTCCTTGCATGAGTATGACTTAGAAATCACCCCAGATCAAATCGTGAGAGGCCAAGGGTTGTGTAAATTGGTTGTTGATTCAGAAACAAGACAGCAAGAATATAGTGATACATCAAACCTAGGACAAAGCGATCAAAGTTTAATTTGTTGCGCACAAAATATCGTTAGTCCTTGGTACGACGATATTAGATTTTGTCTTGAACATGGGTCAACACCCCGTCACCTTGACCCCACCAAGATAAAAGCATTGAGACTAAAGTCTGCCTCCTTTCATCTAGTTAACGGTGTACTGTTTCGTTAGAATTTTGACGGCGTACTGATGCGCTGTCTCGAGAAAGACGAAGTAGAGAAAGTCTTGCTCGAGTTGCATGCAGGAGAAGCTGGTGGTCACTTCGGTGGTGAAACCACTGCTCATAAGGTTTTAAGATCCGGTTACTACTGGCCCATGATTTTTAGGGATGTCCATGCCTTGTGTCGGAAATGTATCATTTGTCAGAAAGCATCAGGGCACTTGCAAAAACCAGCCTTTCCCTTGCAACCCGTCTCAGTAGATTCTCCTTTCCAACAATGGGGCCTTGATATCATAGGTCCTGTCAACCCTCCATCCTCATAATAGCACAAGTATATTGTGACAGCCAGAGACTACTTTACACGATGGTCTGAAGCTGCTGCGCTAAGAACTGTTAACACCAATTAGGTAATTGCCTTTATAAACTCGAATATTATCACTCGTTTCGATATCCCTGACTGTCTGGTTTTTGAAAATGCTTCATACTTTTCTTCTCTTGAGATGAGCGAGTTCACTTTGGAGAAAGTAATAAAATTGAAGTATTCTGCTAGTTATTACCCCCAGGGCAACGGTTTAGCAAAATCAACAAATAAGAACTTGATCAAAATTATCAAGAGAACCGTGGCTGAAAATCACAAGAATTGGCACAATGCACTGCTGAATGCACTGTGGGATTATAGGGTAACACCCAAATCCGCTATAGGTAACTCCCCCTTTTTTCTCGTTTATGGCAGAGAAGCTATTCTGCCACCTCACATTCTTCTTCCTTCACTTCAGTTGTCACAAAAAGTCCAAGAAGAAGATTGTCCCCCTTTAGAAAACCGAATTAATGCTTTGATGAAGCTAGAAGAAGTAAGAGCCCATGCTAAGCGTAAGTTAGATCAACATGAACAATTAATTAAAAGCTGGTTCGATTCTAATTCTGCTTCTGATAGGAATTTTGAAGTAGGCGATCTCGTCTTGAAGTGGGACAAACCACACGAAGGAAAGGGTGAACACACTAAATTCCAAAACTTATGGCTTGGGCCATTTTTAATTGCTGAAAAGTTGGGTCCTAGTTCCTTTCGGTTGCAGAATCTCGAAGGGCAGCTTGACACCTACCCGGTGAATGGCCAAGCCCTAAAAAGATACTTTGCTTGATAACTACCCTTGTATATTATGTAAATATTTCATTTTTTGTTTGCATTTTTCGTTTGCTTTCCATTTTCGATTTTGATTTGAATTTATTAGTTTGTGTGTTTGGACATATACATACCTGTACGCTGAGATATTCAGGAAAAGATGATAAAAAAATTTCTTCGCTGAAATAACTCCTGAAAAATTTGTACAAACATCAATAATATATTGCTGAACTTATATCTGTGTTTGAAAATTTTGTTGTTTGAAAGAAGTTTATTGATTTCAATCTTTGAGCAAAGTTTGTCATGATCATCTATTATCTTTTTACGCTGTCCCTTTTCCATAAAGAAATGACTCAAAAGATGTCTCCCTGTTATAGGAAGTGTTTTAGAAAGAAAACATCTCTAGAGCTAAATAAATGACAGTGTTAAAAAATTCTGATGAGGTCTAAAAAAATATGTTAAAATATCAAGATTTTTAGTGTCACCTCGCTCAGCTATATATCTATCAAAAAGAAAAACAAAATAAAATTATTAATAAGAGCTGTGGGAAGTGCTTGTAAACCCGCCGGGATACTGAACAGGTCTACTGGCAGCGGGTAAATGCATGCATGGCGCCAAGACAACTTCATCGGGGTACTGAACAGGCCCGCTGGCAGCGAAGCAATGTTAGGTACATGAAAATCTGCAAAAAATATGAGAAACCTCTTTAATGTCCTTTATTCTGATCTAGAACTTCTTGACAGGATACAGATGTCAGAGTGGGTTAAATGGCAACCCAAGGCTATGGATGCCTGCTGGCAGCAGTGGCCATGCCAATAGTATTGGAGATTTTATCTTTAATATCGTGACTTGCTGATCTTAAGACTATTATTGGTTTTCATCTTTTGAAACACTGCTGGAAAAGATGGTTAATGATGATGTTTGTATGATTTTCTGGTTGTTATTTTTGAGTTGAAATTTTCTTTGCTGTCCTAATTTGAATTTTTTTTTTTTGACAGAGATAACTTCTTCAACCAGTGTGTTGCCATTGTTGGCAGCCAATTCAATTTTTTCTATTGTCCTATAAGCTGCCTACACCTATGTCTTGCAAACTTTGAGTTTTCGTCACATTTTTCAAATAGACGATATTTTCATTTCTTGCGACATTTGCACGTTTGTCTTCGTAAAGTTTTCACGACTGTAAGCGTGAAAAACTTCCCCTTTCTAGGTCACATTTCGATCACTATCTGAGTTGTCATGACCTTTTTGTCGATATGACTACCACGCTTACATTATGTTTATTGTTATGTGGCTAGAAGGATTGTCGTTATGCTCATTAGACATTCTTATATTGATTGCATAACTTGATTTTATTGAGTTTTTAAAAGCATTGAGCCTTTGGATTCACACTTTATATGACTTGCCTGATCTTTGATTCCATGAAATGCATAAGGTTTATGATTAATTTTTTTATACATATGATATAATCCTTATTGCTAATCTTTTTGTAGCTCTTGGCTTGTCAATTTTATGAGTATCGATTGGCACCATTGTTTAAAAATTTTGATTAATACATTGGCGCATAATGATTTTGGTGTTGATTTATACGTCGAATGTTTTGAATATTATGGCATAGTGTTGGCATGTATTGGTATGTACATTGCATTTGATTGGTTGTACACATAAGTTAATGGTTGAACTATTATTATGGAGTGAATAGCTATGGAACTTGGCGGTTGTACTTGGATAATCAATACTTTGCATGGCAGACTCCACCACCCTCGCATGCGCGCATTAATGCTTACCCCTTTTGCTCGTTCATTGCTTTTTCGGATAGCTCTTCTTTTGTGTGTTTTGGTGAATTCAAACCCTTCCCTTACCATGCATTCGGCACCATGGCCCCAGTCGTGAGAGTTGAACCCAATGGCAACCAGACCCTGTTGATGTTTGACAATGCCCGCCAAGATTTGGCAGACAGTGGATGGCTTACCTTTGTGGAACGTTTCGAGGGTTTTAACCTTTGTGTGGCTCGACCGTTTGCCATGAACTTCGATGGTTGTCGAGCCAAAGTAGGCGATGTGCAGTTAGAGATTGATGAACAATTCATCAGCTCGGCTATGGGGTTATCTACTTCTGGACAACGGTGGTTTAAGAATTGCAAGGTCGAGGAAGTTCCGTGGACATTGTTGTTTCAATCACGCAAAATCACCTCCTGTGATAGAGGTATGCTCGTGACTATGCTCAAACAACGTTGGCATGATTCGTTAATGATAATCAAACAGTTTGTTACCTGCGAAGGCAGATACGGGCTTGTATTCCTTTATCACCTGCGTCTATTGATGATTTTCACAGGTTATCCTCTAAACATGCCGTTCTATTTTCATCGGAGTTTGTATAAGATGTCTAAAAAGTATAAGAGGCACGAGGCTGACAACAACTTGTTTCATCATGGGCTTATCAAGCTCATTGTTGTTTATCATTTGAGTCTGCTGGGTGATAGTTGGAAGGCCTTCATTGCTCGCAATGGCTTTGAAGATACTGACCCTCCATAGGTTGATAAACTTGTGGTAACTGAGACTAAAAATGTACACCCAGTACCCTTGCACCTTCTATTGCCTAAACCCTCTACCGACCCTCCTATCGACCTACCCGACACTGTAACTAAAGATGCAGAGGCCATAAAAAAGCGTATGAGCAAAAATCCCAAGGCAGACCTCACTGCAAATGCCAAAGGGAAAAAGAATGCCCATTTTATTTCATGGATGGCAAGGAACAAGCCAAAACCCCCTGTCGAGCCAAACCCTATCGTGTTGAATGAGGAATTTGATTCAGAAGTGGATCGTTTCTTGGCCAGAAAATACCCCTATTCGCAAGGTTTGTGTGTCGAACCCTCGTATGATTTTGTATCAAACTTACCCCCTTGCCTAAAGGACGTCCCTAACTACCCAGACATTAAGTTGCCTTGTGAAACCCTCAGTCGTTTTCCCAAACCCTCTCCTTCTTTGCCTAAAAAAACACAGTCACCTTGCGATCAATGCAATTCATGGTTAGAGCGATATTATATTGATGTTTCGATTCTCCAATAAAGGATTCAATCTTTGGAAGACCAGATTGCACTACTTACCAGTCAAAAGGCCAAGCTACAAGCAACGGATAAAAAACAAAAGACGACTAGCTCCATTCTGTTTAAAAATGTGGAATCAACCACGACTGTTGTAAATTCCAAGCTGGCATAATTGAGCAGCCTCGTCGCTACACAGGTATGTTTTGATATCATTTGTTTTTGTAAATAATCTAGGTTTATATAACGATTTGATTTCAGTTTCAAACAGCTCTGTTCACATCAGTGAATGGTCAGTGAATGGCTCTGTTACATTGTGTACATTCTATATATAGCTTTGTTTTGATTCGATATGCAATTGGATCATTCCCAGTTTAGTCTCTCTTAGATTTTCATCGATTTGATTGATATTAGTATGAATTAGATTTGTTTGATTGAGTTAAAATGGATGCTTCGTTGTGAATCGAATTTGTTTGTATCTATTCTAGACAGGAAATGTTTCTCATACTCAATATAGAATATGATCATGTTTCATTTCAATTTCGTTATAATTCATACGCTATGATTCACAACGATTTTGATGAGGATAATTGTTACGGTTTTGCTGTGCCATATGACCTTCAAGCAACAAGAATACAACTTGGATCGTTTCCAAAGTGACTCTGTCTCTTCGGAAACATTGCTTTTTTAAGCCTGTACAAACACGCCCAAATCATGGGATGGATTTGATGCTTAACGATTATGCTGAACCCCAGCCCGTTAATTCACATTGATTGAAGTACTGTAGACCATGTTATGAGTTGGATTTGTATTGCGATGGATGCTCTGTTTGATTTTGATTTATAGAACAAGATTGGTTATTCCCAGATTCACGGTTTATTTTTATGTTAAACTCAGTCATGATTTGTTTGAAATTAATGATTTCGTTCAATACCAATCAAGTTTATTTGCCCATTTTGCAATAACCAATTATCACTTGTGTCGATTCTATTATGATTATGATCAAAATAAAATCGATCTGGCTATGATTTTATATGAGTTGATTCTCGCAACTGTTTGAATTAATCTGCTCGTGGCATGAATCGTTTGATGTCATGACAACTATAATAATTTTTAAAAATGATTTTGTTTCGATTTGATCGTATCTTTTGTTGTTGGAAAAACACAACGTTTGTCTGCGATTTGTTTGATTGCATTACTTTCAAATTGGATATGAAACAATTTTCGAAACTGTTTGGTTTTGATTTTGTCTACCCGATTTATGACTATAATCGAAACAGAGTATTGCTATCTCTATACTCGGTTAATGATGTGGATCCTGTTTGAGTTCATAATATAATATCAATTTCAATTCATGATTGATTTTCGAATGGTTTCTAAATGATAATTGAATTAAATCTCATTCAAAGATTTGATTTGATTTCAATTCCGATTCTGTATATTATTTTAGACTAGCTACAAAATCAGATGATTCTGTAGCTAAATCCGTGGAATTAAATTTTTATTGTTTTAATAATAAAATACCTCTCTAACTTGTTATTTTTGGTCCATTTCAGGTGCATTCGAAATTGCATTGGATTTGATAAGTAGTTAGAGGATATTTGAAATATTTTGGTTTCATTTTAGTTTCCTAGTTTAGTTGATCTTGGGGATATTTTCCCAAATTTTGTAAAACAATTTTAATTTCCACAGGGAGGTTTTACCCTGTGGAATACTTATAAATACTTATTATTTTTGTAATAAGAAGGATCCTCATTCGTGGGAGAACAAGGATATGGAATTTTAATACAGACTGAGACATAATTGATGTTCTGTTACAACTTTAGCTTTTCATAATATCAATATTTTGTTTCATGTTTATGTGTATCTATTTGCATTTGGTTAATGACTACTTTAGCTATCTTAATATTTGAAAATGATATGATTTGATCAATATAATCCATATTTGATTTTTTCCAAGTGTATAAAAAACATAAGGATTGTTTGATTCAGTTTGTGAACGACAAATTTCTCTTCTTCATAAGTTGAATTATTAAGTATATGTTTTTGCATAACAGGTTTCCCTTATTGCAGAGATTTATAAATCATATAATTGTTATGATTTTTTATTTCTTGTTTGTCCTGTAAACAACTCAAAGAGCATTGTAGCTTATCGTTTACGAGAAGCTTCTGGGTTATCTGGTGCGAGTTTTCTTCCTGCGATCAGCTTTGAAGTCATCATACACAGGACAAATCTGGAGCGTTTCCAGGTCTGTTTGTTGTTTATTTGTTTAGTATATTAGTTAGTATTTTAGTATAGTTAGTATATTAGATTGTTTAATTTCAGTAAGTTTTATTTCTTGTTTATAAAATTATAAAATCAAAAAAATAAATACCTTTCTCTGTCTTAGGGCAGAAAGCTAATGAGTTTTGTAGGTTTTATTTAAATCTGTATTTTGTAGATATTGTATATTTTGTGAATAATTTATATATTAGTTAGTAATTTTTTATACATAGATAGTAGATTAGTTAGTTTGTTTTCATAATTAGTTTCAATTAGATTAGCTAGTTTAGTTTGTATTTAGTTTTAGTTAATTCGTATTTAGTTAGTATAGTTTGTCTTATTTAGTTTTAGTTAGATTATTTAATTTAGATTAGTTTTCTCTTTGGTTTTCCTAGGACCATAGATCGGCTAACGGAGCCGCTAAACCCGTCAGGGTGGTTCATTCCAAACAACTTGGGTTATTAGACAACCCCGGATTGGTTCCACTCTCTGAGTTGACGGACGGTTGATTTTGCCCGTCAACAAATATATATTCATCCATTTTATATACCTTTCTATTTGTATAAATGGAAATTTTCAATAAAAAATACCTAATGGTGATGGGGTATGTGGGAAACAATTTATTTTGGGAAAATGTTAAAGCCTTATTAAAACTACGAGAAAATGTTAAAGCCTAATTAAAACTATGAAGGGTATTTTTGTTGGGGATTTCCTTCATCACTAATATGTTTGCAATATGTTTTGGTAGAGTATGAGGATCCTTTGTAGCACTATATATATTGATATATGTTGAGTCTTCATCTAAATACCAATACACATTTTATTTTAATATCTTGATGGCTTTTGCTAACAATCTAGGGCATTTTTGTATGAACATCAAATCATATAGGGGAGTTAGAAAATGGTCAGATATCGACATGTACTTATGCATATATTTATGCTGCCACAAATATTAACAATAAAACTATATTTGTGGAGAAGTTGAGTTCCATGACCATCCCATCCTTGGAAAAGGACTATCAACACAAACAATATCTATAATGTAAGAGAACATGTAAAACTTGGGTTGTGTGCCTTCTTGGGGAAATTTGGTTGCCTCTATTACATCTCCAAGGGAAAGTGAGAGGATAGAAACCTAATTAAAGATAGTTCCTTGTTCAAGTATGATATGAAATAGAGGCACCCATGCTTCCTTAAAATGTGTATCATTATCATCTCCATACAAATTTCTAACCAAGGTGATTTCCTTCAAGTAGGGCTCCTTGAGGTTAGAGGTGGGATATATCCTCATGTCTCTAAACTTGAATTTTTTTCCTTCTTCCTACCATTCCTTTATGATATCATGGTATTTGTTACTATTTATAAATTTTCTTATCTTGATCTTTATTCAAAGTACTAGATATTAGAAAAAAGATAAAACCATTAACCTCCAACCAGTAATCAACCCACCTGAACTCCCCCTGCATCAACATAAACAAAGTCCCATCCCCCAAATAATTTCCCCAAATCATCAACACTTTTTTCAGCATCACCTAAAGGATCTTGAAACAACATTATATCAATATCTTGAGACTCAACAATTCTCTTTAGGGTTTTTCTTCTAAAAAATACACTCATCCCTGAACAATTTAATGATCAACAAATCAAAAGACACCCTTTGTTGGGGCATTATTGACTCTAAAAACCCCCAAAATATTTTTTTTACTAGACATCACTTCATAAAGACCCTTCTCCTTTGTGTGGCCCCTTATTTATTTTCCCCTAAATACATGCTAGTATCTCTTCAACCCCCCCTTCAACATCATCCAAGGCCTCGTTCCTGAACCATATATTATATATACTACTAGCCAAATTTGGGCCCTTTCCTTTTTTATTAGAAATCACATAGTTGTTGTCACTAGAATCAAACCCAATATAAAAACCTTCTACAAGGCCTATCCCCCTTTTAGGAGATCATGTAATCATTATCTCCATATATTGGCTACACCTCACCATACCCTTTAGAGATTAAGATAAGTCCTTCCCATTATCCCTAATTTTTTTTATAAACCCTAGTTTTTAGAATCAAAAGAAGGATATTGCAACATTAATGGGGATGGATATTGTACGAACTTACGTAAATNAAAAATACCTAATGGTGATGGGGTATGTGGGAAACAATTTATTTTGGGAAAATGTTAAAGCCTTATTAAAACTACGAGAAAATGTTAAAGCCTAATTAAAACTATGAAGGGTATTTTTGTTGGGGATTTCCTTCATCACTAATATGTTTGCAATATGTTTTGGTAGAGTATGAGGATCCTTTGTAGCACTATATATATTGATATATGTTGAGTCTTCATCTAAATACCAATACACATTTTATTTTAATATCTTGATGGCTTTTGCTAACAATCTAGGGCATTTTTGTATGAACATCAAATCATATAGGGGAGTTAGAAAATGGTCAGATATCGACATGTACTTATGCATATATTTATGCTGCCACAAATATTAACAATAAAACTATATTTGTGGAGAAGTTGAGTTCCATGACCATCCCATCCTTGGAAAAGGACTATCAACACAAACAATATCTATAATGTAAGAGAACATGTAAAACTTGGGTTGTGTGCCTTCTTGGGGAAATTTGGTTGCCTCTATTACATCTCCAAGGGAAAGTGAGAGGATAGAAACCTAATTAAAGATAGTTCCTTGTTCAAGTATGATATGAAATAGAGGCACCCATGCTTCCTTAAAATGTGTATCATTATCATCTCCATACAAATTTCTAACCAAGGTGATTTCCTTCAAGTAGGGCTCCTTGAGGTTAGAGGTGGGATATATCCTCATGTCTCTAAACTTGAATTTTTTTCCTTCTTCCTACCATTCCTTTATGATATCATGGTATTTGTTACTATTTATAAATTTTCTTATCTTGATCTTTATTCAAAGTACTAGATATTAGAAAAAAGATAAAACCATTAACCTCCAACCAGTAATCAACCCACCTGAACTCCCCCTGCATCAACATAAACAAAGTCCCATCCCCCAAATAATTTCCCCAAATCATCAACACTTTTTTCAGCATCACCTAAAGGATCTTGAAACAACATTATATCAATATCTTGAGACTCAACAATTCTCTTTAGGGTTTTTCTTCTAAAAAATACACTCATCCCTGAACAATTTAATGATCAACAAATCAAAAGACACCCTTTGTTGGGGCATTATTGACTCTAAAAACCCCCAAAATATTTTTTTTACTAGACATCACTTCATAAAGACCCTTCTCCTTTGTGTGGCCCCTTATTTATTTTCCCCTAAATACATGCTAGTATCTCTTCAACCCCCCCTTCAACATCATCCAAGGCCTCGTTCCTGAACCATATATTATATATACTACTAGCCAAATTTGGGCCCTTTCCTTTTTTATTAGAAATCACATAGTTGTTGTCACTAGAATCAAACCCAATATAAAAACCTTCTACAAGGCCTATCCCCCTTTTAGGAGATCATGTAATCATTATCTCCATATATTGGCTACACCTCACCATACCCTTTAGAGATTAAGATAAGTCCTTCCCATTATCCCTAATTTTTTTTATAAACCCTAGTTTTTAGAATCAAAAGAAGGATATTGCAACATTAATGGGGATGGATATTGTACGAACTTACGTAAATGTCATTTTGGCATATATCTGAGGTAGGATGAGTCTCAATTGATGGTGAATCATTCATCCAAGATGAATAAATATCCACTAGAGCTACTATCACCACATTATCCACCCCACCCTTAACCTCTTATACGCCCTCCATCATGAAACTAGACATCTCCAATTCAGCCTCCAAACCACCAACATTCTACACATCATCAACAAACTTTGACATGATAGGCCTATAATGAGAATTTACCTCCCCACCTACCTAGCCTTTCCATTCCCAATCCTTCTTCCGAAAAGTAAAATTAGAGTCCATGGCTACATGCCCATACTTATGACACCAAATACACCTAAATGGGGCCCTCAAATAGTCTAGAGGTTGAGAAAATGTATGATCTATTTTTTGAAATGTCATCTGTACAACAATACCTCCCCTTAAGACAATTCCAACCAAAATATAGCCTATAGACATAATACCTCTATCTAGAAATAACATATCTACTTCAAGAAAAGTACCAAACACATTACCAATTTCTTTAAAGTTCTTTAAATACCATAAATCTAGTGGAATATCGAAACACTTTAAGAATATAAGGGTGAATATATCACTTCTCTTAGTACAAGATTCAAATAAAGGGGACCAACATTTGTGAAAAATCATAATTGAATCTCACCTCTAGTGATGCACTACCATCTTCTACAAATCCTCTTGAGATGTAAAGAGAAACCATAGACAACCTCTAGATAAAAGTAAATAATTCAGAGTGTACCCTACATAAGGCTCCCATGTATATTGCAACCATGCCCTCAATCATGAAAATTCACCCACTTTCCTACCATGAAACTAGTTGAAAATGGATTGAGAAGTCAAACCAACCACCTCATGCATTTTGATGTCTTGACCAAGAACTACTTTGATAAAAAAATAAAAAATAAAATTTGAACACACTTATTCATCTTCCTTTTACCCAATTTCTTATCTCCACTACAAAAATTCCCATTCACTCCTTGGGATGCTTCACCACTATCCCTATCTGATCTGGAAAGATATTTTAAACGACAATGGTTGAATTTTATATCATGACTTATTTTACCATTTAGGAATTTAATGAAAGAGGAAGAATTTAATGAAGAAACATGGAAGCCATATAACATATGCATATCTATAAATAAGCATAAAGGGACATCAAACCATAAACACCAAAGTGATAACGGAGTTCGACAATCTCGCCTACGTCTCTGGGCCTTCGTCTTAGTGGGTGAGGCTTTCTTATTTATATTCTAAGATTTAAATGTACATCACAAAAGTTCCAATGGATTACAAAAATGAGCTAGATGTGTTCATCTAGATCTCAAGAACCCATCAAAACTGATGGCACTCAAAACGGATGAACGAAGCTCCCAGAAATGGCCCGCAAAGGTGCTCTCCTCAACAACTTCCCTTCATAAAAATGGCTTTGCCTCAACAATTCATAAACATTTTCCTGATCTGAACGTCCCTTCATGGATTTAAGAGCCTCTAGTTTATATAGGCATGAAGTTGGTAACAAGCTCCCAACTTCCCTCCAAGATCTGGCCTCAAAAAGGGCCCAAGGTCCTCCAAAAATGGATTAAATCTCCCAAATATGGATAATAATCCATTAAAAATCATAATACATAGTATAAAACCCACTTTTGGGCAAATAATGAGGGCACAATCCCTTTTTCGTGAGCTCCTGATCACCTGGGTGCCCTCCATGTGGACTTGGGCTGGCAGTAATTTGCTGGCTCGCTCCGAGATAAGCTCCTAGTCCTCTGCTGCATGGCCATATGGCCAAGGAATAACTCTCCACGCACTCTATATCATTTAGGCCCCTAGATTTGAGTACCTGGTCATGCACTCGGGTCGGTGGGCTAGCTCGATCGACCAACACTAATCCACAAATAACCGTGCTAGATCTTGGGTCACATGGTTCAGTCGTATGGCATTACCGTAAACTAGGGATCAACTCTATTCAATAGTGTGTGCCCAAAATAAAGGAGTGGATTTATGGATATACACCGAGGGCTTAGATATTTAACAATCAACATCCACACCAAACCTTTAGTTCTGGGTTACATGCATTGGATATATGGTAAAGTTTTGCATCAGGGGATGGGGTTAGGCCCCAACTCTATTCTCCACCTACAAAACCCATACTTCAACTTAAATATAAAATTCAAACATTTTATAACAAGGAACACCACGGGCGGGCTGGTAGCCCAACCCTTCCAAGCTGCTCCCCCATGCCCAGAGGTCGTGGTTTTGACTCCCCGGGAGTCCAAAAAACTTTTACCAATATGACCAACCGAGGGGTGCCACGTGACAGCCCAAGACTGGGCCACGTTGCACCATCACATTCATGCACTATCTGCCATGTGTCAAGCACTGATTCGACCATGACTGCACCTTCCCACGTTAGCAACTGCCCACGTCAGCAACTGTCCATGTCAGCTAGTACGGGCATGCCACATCAACTAGTATGAACATGCCACGTGTCACCCTTGTAGTGGTGTCACATGTCACAGTATGACTCTTCCACCTATCTACCCTGTCAACATGCTAGCTCAATGCCACATTACATGTACGACCGTACAGACTATATGGTCAACTGCCTCGTTAGAACTGTATGGACTGTACGGACTGCATAGTCATCAAATTTTGCATATTTGGAAAAACAAACAGATCACAATATATTTCGCATACAATGTCCGTTTGAGTCCGTTCAAGTTATGGTGAGTTTGTATCGATGAGGTCTATGCACACATATGTTTTGAAAATATTCTAAGCACTTTGATTTTTACTCCTTCTTGGACCCCATCTTGGCTTCGGGATCCAATTTTGGATCACACCTCCCCACTAAAGACCTTTTAGTCCTCCAAAAGGTTAAAACATTGACCTTACATATCACATACTCATAAGGATAAAAATGATGTTATAACAGGTCATCATTTCAACATGTGTGATTAGATTAATGGAAGCAAGATACAATGAAGATGCGACATCCACTTATGGAAAAACCAAGCGGCTGGTTTCTTTCCTTCATGTTGTTCCTCTTGCTTCGTTGGTAATGCCTCTTCCTTTGTGAGTACATGCACAATCCTTTTTTCCTTCTTTGGATGAAGCTCCAGATTAAGCTTCCAACATTTAGCCTTTTGATGTCCACCCTTGTCGCAATAAGTGCAGTGGTTTTTTGGCATCCATACTTGTTTTCCCTTCTCTTTCTTCGGTTGTGGAGTTGGGTATTTATGTCGTGTCTCCTTCTTGGTCGACATTAATTTCCTGTACAAAGATGATCTCTTCCAACACTTTGCCACACAATGCTTAGGTGAATTACAAAAAGTACAAGTATACATATTCCACAAGTTTCGGATTACATGATTATGCTTTTTATAATAAAAAAGAGATTTGGAAAACCCATGACCATTATACATGTCTTTATGATCTTCACTTTTCTTTGGAGATGATTTTCATTCACTATCACCATCATGGAGTGATACACCATCACCTTTTGTGAATTTTTCCTGCAATGACTTAAGCCGGTCATTTGAAGCATCCCTTGTTTTCGATGTTTTGGAGAATACTCCAATCTCCTATTCACCATATCCCAATCCTAAATAACGAGGTATTTCCATAATCTCTATGGGATTAATGATTCCTTGGCCCTTATTTCCAAGGTCCTTTCCTTCATATCCCATCTTGGTTAGCAATTTCAAACCTATACCTCTTGTATGTTTTTCAAATGCACCAAAAGAACCATCTTGATGGGAAAAATGTGATATTGATGAATGAATTCCACTGCATAACTCAAAGATGTTTTCTGAATTTGGTGTAGAAGGCAATTCCTTTAATTCTTCTTTTCTTTTGTTGTTCTTTGAAGCTTTCTCTTGAACCTATCTCTTTCGTTCCAAGTAATCTTCATACAACACTTTCACCATCTCTGACATGGAAAAGATAGTTTTTCAAATATCCTTCTCATCTTGAGAAAGTCCCTCTGTAGATGTCATTTTCCTAGTAGTTATGCAAACTCAAAAACCAAACGTCAACTAGCTCTGATACCACTTGATCTAGAAAGATATTTTAAACGACAATGGTTGAGTTTTATAGCATGAGTTATTTTACCATTTAGGAATTTAATGAAAGAGGAAGAATTTAATGAAGAAACATGGTAGCCATATAACATATACAGATATGGAAATAAGCATAAAGGAACAACAAACCATAAACACCAAAGTGATAATGGAGTTCGACAATCTTGCCTATGTCTCCAGGCCTTCGTCTCAGTGGGTGAGGCTTTATTATTTCTGTTCAAAGCTTTAAATGTACATCATAAAAGTTCCAATGGATTACAAAAGTGAGCTAGCTGTGTTTTTCTATATCTCAAGGACCCATCAAAACTAACGTCACTCAAAACAGATGAACGAAGCTCCCATAAAAGGCCCGCAAAGGTTCTCTCCTCAACAATGTCCCTCCATAAAAATGGCTTTGTCTCAATAATTCATCAACATTTTCCTGATCTGAACCTCCCTTCATGGCTTCAAGAGCCTCTGGTTTATATAGGCCTGAAGTTGGTAACAAAATCCCAACTTTCCCCCAAGATATGGCCTCAAAAAGGGCCCAAGATCCTCCAAACATGGATTAAATCTCCCAAATTTGGCTAATAATCCATTAAAAATCATAATACATAGTATAAAACCCACTTTTGGGAAAATAATCAGGGCACAATCCCTTTTTCGCGAGCTCCTGGTCACCTGGGTGCCCTCCATGTGGCCCTGGGTTGGCACTGATTTGCTGGTCCCCTCCGAGATAAGCTCCCGGTCCTCTGGTGCATGTCCATATGGCCAAGGACTAAGTCTCCATGCACTCTATATGATTTAGGCCCCTGAATTTGAGTACCTGGTCATGCACCCTAGTCGGTGGGCTAGCTCAACCAACCAACGTTAATCCACAAATAACCACACTAGATATCGGGTCACATGGTTCAGTCATATGGCATTACCATAAACTGGGGCTCAACTCTATTCAACAACATGCATCCACAATAAAGGAGTGGATCTATGCATATACGCCGAGGCCTTGGATCTTTAACAAACAACATCCATGCCAAACCTTTAGAACTGGGTTACATGCATTGGATATATGGTAAAGTTTTGCGTCAGGGGATGGGGCTAGGCCCCAGCTCTATTCTCCACCTAAGGAACCCATACTTCAACTTAAATATAAAATTCAAACATTTTATAACAAGGAACACCATGGGCGGGCTCGTAGCCCGACCCTGCCAAGTCGCTCCCCCATGCCCAGAGGTTGCGGTTTCAACTCCCCAGGAGTGCATAAATTTTTTACCAATATGACCAACTGAGGGTGCCATGTGGCAGCCCAAGACATGGCCACGTGGTACCATCACATTTGCCCACTATCTATCTTGTGTCAAGCATTGAATTGACCACGATTGCACCTTCCCATGTCAACAACTACCCATATCAAAAATCATCCACGCCAGCTAGTACGGATGTGCCATTTCATCTAGTACGAATGTGCCACATGTCACCCTTGCAGTGGTGCCACGTGTCACCCCTACAGTAGTGCCACATTTCAGAGTATGATGTTGGCATGTTTTGCAGGAAAGAGTGTGCTTGTCATTGATGGTAAGAACATAAGGTGGAGCAGAAGGAAGCATAAGCTCAGAAGGAGGATATAACAACAAGCATAGATCACAACTCAGAAAGGAAAGCGCAGTACATAAGAAAATGTAGATTAAAGCTTAGGAGAATTAACGAATGAATATCAAAAGCTCAAAAGATATGGCGTGATAAAACTCAGATCAAATCAAGACCGTCGTATCTTCAAGCCAGATCAACGGTAGGGATGAATTGCAGGGAACGAAAGATGAATTAAACTACTCACCAGTTACAATCCTGCAATCTGTCTAGATTGAAAGATCTCATAGTTTCAAAGATCTACGACTACGGTCAATCCAACAAACAATGAGTTTAAGTAAGATTAAATCGTGATCGTCGGATGCCCAATCACCATATCTACAACAGGGATGGATTGCAGAGATTGAAAGGAGAACTAAACACTGCGCTTGTTCCAATCCCACAACTATTCAAGACCATCCAATATTATAGCTTTGAAGATCAACGATTTTGGTTGACTCACCAACAATGCACAACTTCAAATTGTGGAGTTTGGGTGTCAAGTTAAATCACTCGCAACTTGTGGTTCCACAATCATTGTCGAATGTCGATCTTCTTCGAGTGGCCTCATGATCATTGGATCATTTTCGAGTGGAAGGATAGGATAAGCCAACAAAGATGCATTGTAGGAAGATCAAGCCGTCGACTAAGTTCATGATCAAACAAGATTCACTTCGGATCTAAAGATGCGAGGAGGTTACACTCTGGAGAGCTTGAGACTTGAAATTCACGAAATGTGAATTTCCGTCAACCATTGGATCATTTTTGAGTGGAAGGATAGAATAAGCTAGCAAAGCTGCATTGTAGGAAGATCGAGCTGTCAATCTAAGTTCATGATTGATGAATAGGATTCACTTTGGATCTAAAGACTAGAGGAGGTTACACTTTGGAGAGCTTGAGACTTGAAATTCATGAAATGAGAATTTCTGTCAGCCGTTGGATCATTCCAAGTGGAAGGACGAGATATGCAAGAAGAGTTGCATTGCAGAAAGATCGAGTCATCAATATAAGATCCTGATCAATGAACATGATTCACTTTGGATATAAAGATACGAGGAGGTTACGCTCCGAAAAGTTTGAGATTGGAAAAACCTGAAGCCTAGAAATCCAAAATGAATAAGGACCATCGAATTTGGAAGACATACGAGGAACGTTGGATCAAGGCTATTGGTCAACAAGGACATGTGGCAGTATAAGCTCAATTGTTGCAAAGAGACCCAAAGACAAGTCTGTAACTACAATAGAGAGGATAAGCTCAACTCTTGCAAAGAAGATGAAGTATCGCACTGCCAGAGAAGGAAAAGAATCTCAGGATAAGCCACTGATGACGAACAGACTCAGTGTAACCGCCAAAGAAGATGATGAGTTGCATGGATGATCTGGAAGAGGATTTGGCATGATAAATATGCACAGATTAGAGAAGATACAATTGCTTCTATTGAGTGTGATTCATGCGAGTAGAAGCAGGCTATGTACAACAGCTGAAATGCATAGAAGAGGCATAGCACATAGAATGTACATGGCGCACAGAGCATAAAAGGAAGAAGAACAAAAAGTGCAAGAGATGCATGTAGGAAGACAATGATTCAGGCAGAGCAGACTAGTGTAGCAGAACAATGATGAGACTAGTAAGCCATTGATAAATACCGTATCACTGTGATAAATTTATGAAAAGTAAAGATTTATATTTTAGGGTGGTAGGGAGGTGCTAGGGAGAAATGTTGTTCTCATAGTTTCAAGTGGGTGCTTGAACACATGGAGTTGTAGCTTCCATTTGGTTGCAACCAATAAAACCAGGGTGGAAAGGTGGTGCAAGGGGGAACTATTGTTCTCTGTTATACAGGTTGGTTCCTGTGTAACTGGAAGTTGGGGCTTCCATCCAGTTGGTGCTGGAACACTCAGAGAGTTGGTGCTTCCTTCTAGTGGGTTCTAGAGAAACCAGGGAGTTGGTGCTTCCTTCTAGTGGGTGCTAGAGAAACCAAAGAGTTGGTGCTTCCTTCTTGTGGGTGCTAGAGAAACCAGAGAGTTGGCACTCTCAACAAGTTGCTTCTTGTAAAACAGAGGTGGTAGCCTCAAAAGGAGTTGGTGCTCCTAAGAATGATAATTTACAGAAAATAAAGATTACCTATCATATCAAGAAGAAGAGGTTTTTCCCTTTATGAGTTTCCTCAAGAAATATCCGTCTCTATATATTTCATGTGTGTGATTGATGTTGAATAGTCTATTGCTTACTTCCCTGCATTATTGTGATCACCATTGAGTGTTCTGTAAAGAGTTTAAAATGGGCATAATTGTTTAAGCACAGTGATAATTGATTCACCCCCCCTTCTCAGTTGTCCAACAATTGGTATCAGAGTGGGTTCCTTTTATCTAAGGGTAGATCCTAGATATTAAACATGACTAGCCATGAAGGAACTTCAACCAATAATTCCCCCCTATTCAATGGAACAAACTTTTCCTTCTGGAAAGTTAGGATGAGAACCTACATAATGGATTTAGGTGCAGACGTCTGAGATGTGGTAGAGACTGGTTATATAAATCCAGTTGTACTAGCTAATAAGGATGACAAGCTAGAATTCAGCTTCAATGCTAAGGCTATGAATCTTATTCTGAGTGGGCTTGCAGAAACATAATTTGTAAAAGTTATGCACTTAGAATCTTCCAAAACAATGTGGGACAAACTCATTAGCAGTTATGAAGGTAATGTGAAGGTAAAGGATGCCAAACTTCAAACCTAGAGATTACAGTTTGAACAACTAAAGATGAATGAGGATGAGACAATTAATAAATTTTTCTTAAGAGTTGAGGAACTAGTAAATGCAATGAAAGCACTTGGTGAAAAAATTGAGGAAGCCTCTTTAGTTCAGAAAATTTTGAGATCTCTGCCAGATAGATTCAACCCAAAGGTCTCTGCTATAGAAGAACTTAATGATATAAACGATTTGGCTTTTGATCAACTTCTAGGAACACTGACTACATATGAAATGAGGATAGGTAAAGATAAATCCACCACTAGAGAATATTATTTTAAAGAAGATAAGAATGAGGAATCTGATCCTGATGAAATTGAAGAAAAATTTGTGAGAAGACTAAATAAAGGATCAAGAAAGTATCAAGGAAATTTTCCCTTCAAGTGTTTTAACTATGGAAAGATAGGTCACTTTGCATATAAGTGTCCACACAAGAAGAAGGACCAGAACTCTGAAGGTGAAGAGAAGTACAAATCCAAGAGATTTGGTAAAAAGAAAAGTTTATGTGTAAACAATGATGACTCTTTAGAAGACACAAATAGTGACTCTTCCTGTGAAGATAAGGTTAATGACTTTGTGCTTATGGCCAACGAGGATTGTGATAATGAAAGAACATGAAGTGATTTTAATAATGAAGAAGTTGTGGTTGACTTGGAAGGAGAGCTTATCAGTTCTTTAGAAGAGATTGGCAGACTCAGACTTAAGAAGAGAAAACAAAAACAATTGTTGATGAAGTTTGAAAAGAATGGTAAAGAACCAAGTGAATAATTTGTTTTACTAAAAGTGGAATTAGTAGAGGCAAATAAAATCGAAGACATTCTGAAACAACAGTTATCAGAAAATAAGGCAAGATGTGAAGCTCTGGAAGAAGAATTAGTGAAAACTAGGAAAGAGTTGGAGAAGTTTCATGCCTTGTATCACTAGAATCTATCAAGCATCAAAGCCTCAGAAGGATTAGCCACCATTTTGAATTAGAAAAGGAATCCAAAGTTGAAAACTGGTTTGGGTTATGAAGAGGGATCAAGTAGTGGTCAGCCAAGCAACAAAAAATCCATCAAGTTTGTCAAATCTACAATCGTTGAAAACAACAAACCTTCATAAACAAAGGAAGATAATCAACTGCCAAGGAGGAGTAAAGAAAAATGTGCCATAACTGAATCTGTATATCAAAGAAATAATACACTCTCTACTCAATGAAATCATTAGCATGGAAGAAATCGACTTGCTCAAAGAAGACAACCATTTTCCAGGTACAAAGATTTTTTCTATGGATATTGTTTCTATTGTTCTAAATTTGGCCACAAAGCTGTAAATTGTTCCTTAATATTTAGACATGAACAATCAAGACACCCAAGGAATAAATATCTACCACAACAAAGAATGAGACAACCAAGTAACAAACAACCACAAATTGCAAATTGTCAAATTAAGTTTAGAGACGTGCAACTGAGGAGGTCAAGAAATAATAAACAATCAATGAGTGGACAACGTTGCAACAATCAATTTGACCTATTGAACAATGAGATTGAATGCTATAACTATCATAACTTTGGCCACAAAGCTGCAAACTGCCATCTGAAGAATTACAAAGCAGATCCAAGGATAAAGCTCTTTGCTAGAAATGCCATCACATGGAAAAAGAAAGATAGTGAAAAATGTGGTCTAGTACTTTCAACTAAAAAACAAAAGGACTCATGGAATATAGACAGTGGATGTTCCAAGCACATGATTGGAGACAAGGATAATATTTTGTCTATAAGTAAAAGCAAAATGGGAAATGAGACCTTTGAAGAAGATTGTAAGGTAAAAAATGTAAACTCATGACAAGTGGTGGCTAAAGGCATAAGGACATATAATGATGTTGATATTGAATCCTCCCATGCAAGAAAATAAGAAGTAGAAGAAGAATCATGTCATAAGCTCGAAGCAGAAGTTGTGAATCTTAGAAAGAAGGTTGAGAAGTCAAACACCCAAATAAAGTTCTTGAACAGTTCCATGATCTTGGATGAGATATTGGATAGTCAGATATCACCAAATGACAAATCCAGTCTTGGATACAACAAGGAAGAAATCAGTACTCGTAAGAAACATGATGTGAGTCCTTCATTTGTAAAAAGGGAAATCAGGTATGAATCAGGTTCTTCATGTTCAAAGAATGAAAGCAATACTACAATATTTAGAAGATCAAATCAAGGACACCTAGAAGCTACTTAGACACCTCAAAGTAAGTTTAGAAGAGAGACAACTTCATGGATGAATCAAAGGAGGTATGAGAGTGTTTGTAATGATTATTATTTTTCCTTATGATGAATATGGTCATAAAAGTCTTGGATTGTAGGCATCATAGAAGAAAAATGAAGTTGTTGTAATAGAAGATCAGAGAAGAGTGACATGGGGAGTCATTCAGTTATGAGAAGAAAAGGTTGATGAAGGAATCCTAGTAAGAGAGGTGAGAAATATTGAGTCTGCTATAGAGGACACAACTGAAGCTGAAGATGAACAGGTCCAAGAATAAAAAGGAGAAGACTATAAGTTAGATACAATACTCCGCAGGACTCAAATAAGAGAATCCATCTTGTCAGGGGGAGTATGTATTGGTTGAATATATGATACCTCCGAAAATCACTGCAACAGCTCAGGGGAAGCATGTTTTCTTTGACATTGATGTCAAAGGGGGAGAAAAGGAGTGGTCCAGATGCTACAGTTGGAGGTCCAAATAGACTAGCGCAACCTTTGAGGGTTTCCATCAATGCCAAAGGGGGAGATTGTTGGCATGTTTTGCAGGAAAGAGTGTGCGTGTCATTGATGGAAAGAACATAAGGTGAAACAGAAGGAAGCATAAGCTCAGGAGGAGGAGAAAAAAACAAGAAGAGATCACAACTCAAAAAGGAAAGAAAAATACATAATCGAATGGAGATTAAATCTTAGGAGAATTAACGAATGAATATCAAAATCTCATAAGAGATGGTGTGATAAAAATCAGATCAAATCAAGACGGTCGGATCTGCAAGATAGATCAACAGAAGGGATGAATTGTGGGGAGCAAAATCTGAATTAAACTACTCACCAGTTACAATCCCGTAATTTGTCTAGATCGTCAGATCTCATAGCTTCAAAGATCTATGACTGCGGTCAATCCAACAAACAATGAGTTTAAGTAAGATTAAATCGTGACCGTCGGATGCACAATCGCCAAATCTACGATAGGGATGAATTACAGAGATTGAAAGGAGAATTAAACATCACGCTTGTTCTGATACTGCAACTAGTCAAGACCATCCGATCTTATAGCTTTGAAGATCGAAGATTTTGGTTGACTCACCAACAACACACAACTTCAAATTGTGGAGTTTGGGTGTCGAGTTAAATCACTCACAAGTTGTGGTTCCGCAATCATCGTCGACCATTGATCTACTTCGAGTGTCCTCATGACCATTGGATCATTTTCGAGTGGAAGGATAGGATAAGCTAGAAAATCCACATCGCAGGAAGGTCGAGCTGTTGATATAAGTTCATGATCGATGAACATGATTCACTTCGGATCTAAAGATGCGAGGAGGTTACACTCTGGAGAGCTTGAGACTTGAAATTCACAAAATGCAAATTTCTATCAATCGTTGGATCATTTTCGGGTGGAAGGACAAGATAAGCTAGAAAATCTTCATCGTAGGAAGATTGAGTCATCAATCTAAGTTCATGATCGACGAATAGGATTCACTTTGGATCTAAAGATGCGAGGAGGTTACACTCTGTAGAGCTTGAGACTTTAAATTCACAAAATGCAAATTTACGTCAGCCGTTGGATCATTCCAAGTGGAAGGACAAGATACACTGGAAGAGTTGCATCGTAGAAAAATCAAGACGTCAATCTAAGATCATGATCAACGAAAAAGATTCACTTCGAATATAAAGATACAAGGAGGTTACGCTCCGGAAAGTTTGAGATTGGTAAAACCCGAAACCCAAAAATAAAAAATGAAGAAGGACCGTCAGATTTGGAATACATACAAGGACCGTTGGATCAGGGTTGTTGGTCAGCATACCACGTCGGCAAGGATGTGTGGCAGACCACATCAGCAAGGATACGTGGCAGACCACGTCAGCGAATACACATGGCATAATTAGATGATGACAAGTGTCAAGAGGAAATTGGCTCGTGCCATGTCAACAAGTGACGTAATAAAGTTATGTCACTCTTGGAGAATTGCTTCAAGAGTTTCACCACCAAGAAATGTCAAAAGTCTCAAGTTCCGAAGGATGAAGGTTCGAAGTCACTCTCAGCCATTGATCTAAGATACATCGAGAGTTAGGACAACCATTAGATATAGGAGAAGAACATGTGCCTCATGAGGATCCACATCAGCAAGACTATGTTAGCAAGGACACATGGTGCAATCAGAAAATGACAAGTGTCAAGTTGATTCAACATTTTAGGTACGTGGAAATCACAAATCCAATCCGAGTGACACGTGACAACTACTAGGCTCATGACATGTCATCAAGTGATGTAAGTAAGTGACATCACTCCGGAGGAAAGAAGGGCCTTGAGATTTGAAATCTCTGAAGTCTGGAGACCCGAAGGAGATATCGACAGTTAATCTGAAAGGGACACACCTTAGTGGATCCACAACTTTGGAAGTTTGTGGATGGGGAGAACGTGAAAATTGCCGAAGGCAAATCTCGACCGTTGATCGTCAAGGGAAGTACGTGTCAGCTGATATGATATTTTGGAGAAATCTCACTTCAAGGATTTCTAGTTGAAAGTTGAAATCTCTGAAGTCCAAATAGCCAAAGGCAAATCTTGACCATTGATCATCATGGGAAGTACATGTTAGCTAATCCAATATTTCAGAGAAATATCACTCCAAGGATTTCTAGTTGAAAGTTGAAATCTCAGAATTCCAGAGACCCGAAGGAGATCTCCACCGTCGATCTGATGTCGGGTGCACTCTCAACCATTGATCAAGATACAGTGGAAGGATAGCGTAAGTATAATATCCATATACCCAGAGTAAAAGGTGGTCATCCATCTCAATGATTGATTAAGTCTTGGCCGTTAGATTAAGCCTTGTAATAATCAAATTTGACTATTGATCCATTTCCGTGAAATGAATGTAAACCATCCGATCTGTTCGAGAATTTTGATTCATAAGTTTTGAAAGGTTTGAAACCCAAAAGCTTCGAAGGGACAAATGCAAAATTTATGAAAATCATCCATTTCAAGAGAATGAATCATGGCCTTTGAATTGATAAAGCGCTCAAGCGCTCGCTAAGCCCAGGTGTATGGTCACCGTTAGTGATCACGTGAAGGAAGGGGATTATAAGCCAAATAAGCCATAATTGACTGGCTGTAACTACCAAAATAGAGTGATTGTATCGGCCAGAGAACTCGAGGAGCTGTAGGTTGATCACCAGAGGAGCTAAAGAGACTCAAGGTAACTGCGAGTGGAATGAAGACTGATCATAGAGATAATTGATAGATGGAAAAGTGTCAAAGTCTATAACTGCAACAAAGAGGATAATCTCAACTGTGACAAAGAATATGAAGTGTTGCACTGCTAGAGAAGGAAAAGAATCTCAGGATAAGCCATTGATGACAAACAAACTCAGTATAACCACCAAAGACGATGATGAGTTGCATGGATGATCTAGCAGAGGATTTGGCATGATAAATATCTTCAGATTAGATAAGAGACGATTGTTGTTGTTGAGTGTGATTCATGTGAGTAGAATCATGCTGTGTGTAGTAGATGAAATGCATAGAAGAGGCATAGAGCATAGAATGGACATGGTGCACAGAGCATAAAAGGTAGAAGAACAGAAAGCGCAAGAGATGCGTGCATGAAGACATTAATGCTGGCAGAGAAGAGCAATGTTGAAGAATAGTGATGAGACTGGTAAGCCATTCATAAACATTGTATCACTATGATACATTTATGAAAATAAAAGATTTATATTTTAGGGTGGCAGGGAGGTGATAGGGAGGAATGTTGTCCTTAGAGTTTCAAGTGGGTGCTTGAACATAGGTAGTTGTAGCTTCCATCTGGTTGCAGCCAGAAAAACCAGGGTGGTAGGGTGGTGCAAGGTAGAACTATTGTTCTTTGTTATACAAGTTGGTGCCTGTGTAACTGGAAGTTGGTGCTTCCATCCAGTTGGTGATGGAATACTCAGGGAGTTGGTGCTTCCTTCTAGTGGGTGCTAGAGAAACCAGGGAGTTCGTTCTTCCTTCTAGTGGGTTTCCTTAGGAAATATCTGTCTTTGTATATTTCATGTGTGTGATTGATGTTGAATAGTCTATTGCTTGATTCCTTGCATTAATTTGATCACCATTGAGTGTTCTGTAAAGAGTTTAACATGGGCATAATTGTTTAAGCACAATAACAACTGATTCACCCCCCCCCTCCCCCCCTCTTAGTTGTCCAACATATGACTTGCCCACCTGTCTTCTCTATCAGTGTGCCAGATCAATTCCATGTCACTTGCATGAGCGTATAGACACAAATGGTCAACTGCCATGTCAACACTGTATGGACTGTATGGACTGCATAGTCATCAAACTTTGCCTGTTTGGCAAAAAGAACAGATCGTGATATCTTTCACATATGACATTCGTTTTATCCCGTTCAAGTTGCGTTGGGTTCATATCAAAGAGGTCTATGTACACGTACATTTTGAAGATATTATGAGCACTTTGATTTTTAGGCCTTCTTGGACCCCATCTTGGCTCTGGTATCCAATTTTGGATCACACCTCCCCACTAAAGACCTTTTGGTCCTCCAAAAGGTTAAAACATTGACCTTACAAATTACATACTCATAAGGATAAAAATCAAAACACTGTGTTGTACAAAAATGATGTTATAACAGGTCATCATTTCAACATGTGTGATTACATTAATGGAAACCAAATACAATGAAGATGTGACATCCACTTCTAGAAAAACCAAGTGGTTGGTTTCTTTCCTTCATGTTGTTCCTCTTGCTTCACTGGTAATTACTCTTCCTTTGTGAGTACATGCACAATCCTTTTTTCCTTCTTTGGATGAAGCTCTGGATTAAGATTCCAACATTTATCCTTTTGATGTCCACCCTTGTTTGAATAAGTGCAGTGGTTTTTTGGAATCCATACTTGTTTTCCCTTCTCTTTCTTCTATTGTGGAGTTGAGTCTTTATGTCGTGTATCCTTCCTGGCCGACATAAATTTCCTGTACAAAGATTATCTCTTCCAACACTTTGCCACACAATGCTTAGGTGAATGACAAAAAGCACAAGGATACATATTCCACAAGTTTCAGATTACATGATTATGCTTCTTTATAATAAAAAAGAGATTTGGAAAACCTATGATCATTATACATGTCTTGCTAATATTCAATTTTCTTTGGATATGATTTTCATTCACTATCACCATCATGGAGTGATACACCATCACCTTTCGTGAATTTTTCCCGCAATGACTTAAGTTGGTCATTTGAAGCATCCCTTGCTTCCGATGTTTTGGAGAATTCTCCAATCTCCTCTTCGCCATATCCCAATCCTAAATAAGGAGGTCTTTCCATAAACTCTATGGGATTAATGATTCCTTGGCCCTTATTTCCAAGGTCCTTTCCTTCATATCCCATATTGGTTAGCAATTTCAAACCTATACCTCTTGTATGTTTTTCAAATGCACCAAAAGAACCATCTTGATGGGAACAATGCGATATTGATGAATGAATCTCATTGCATACCTCAGAGATGTTTTCTGAATTTGGTGTAGAAGGCAATTCCTTTAATTCTTCTTCGCTTTTGTTGTTTTTTGAAGCTTTCTCTTGAACCGATCTCTTTCATTCCAAGTAATATTCATACAACACTTTCACCATCTTGACATGGAAAAGAGATTTTTTTGCATATCCTTCTCATCTTGAGAAAGTCCCTCTGTACATGCCATTTTCCTAGTAGTCATGCAAACTCAAAAACCAACCGTCAACTAGCTCTGATACCACTTGATTCAGAAAGATCTTTTAAATGACAACGATTGAGTTTTATAGCATGAGTTATTTTACCATTTAGGAATTTAATGAAAGAGGAAGAATTTAATGAAGAAACATGGCATCCATATAACATATACAGATCTGGAAATAAGCATAAAGGAACAACAAACCATAAACACCAAAGTGATAATGGAGTTCGACAATCTCGCCTACATCTTTGGGCCTTCGTCTCAATGGGTGAGGATTTCTTATTTTTGTTCGAAGCTTTAAATGTACATCATAAAAGTTCCAATGGATTACAAAAATGAGCTAGCTATGTTCTTCTAGATCTCAAGAACCCATCTAAACTAACGACACTCAAAACAGATGATCGAAGCTCCCATAAATGGCCCACAAAGGTGCTCTCCTAGAGAAATTCCCTGCATAAAAATTGTTTTGCCTCAACAATTCATCAGCATTTTCCTAATCTGAGCCTCCCTTCATGGATTCAAGAGCCTCTGGTTTATATAGGCCTGAAGTTGGTAAAAAACCCCCAAATTTCCCCCAAGATCTGGCTTCAAAAAGGGCCCAAGTTCCTCCAAAAATGGATCAAATCTCCCAAATCTGGCTAATAATCCATTAAAAATCATAATACATAGTATAAAACCCACTTTTGGGCAAATAATTAGGGTGCAACCCCTTTTTCGTGAGCTCTTGGTCACTTGGGCGCCCTTCATGTGGCCCTGGGTTGGCACTAATTTGTTGACCCCCTTCGAGATAAGCTCCTGGTCCTCTCCTGCATGGCCATATGGCCAAGGACTAAGTATCCACTCACTCTATACCATTTAGGACCCTATATTTGAGCACCTAGTCATGTGTCTTGGTCGGTGGGCTAGCCCAACCGACCAACGCTAATCCACAAATATCCGCGCTAGATCCTGAGTCACATGGTTCAGTCGTATGGAATTACTGTAAATTGAGGATTAACTCTATTCAAAATTGTGCACCCACAATAAAGGAGTGGATCTATGCATATACATTGAGGGCTTGGAGCTTTAACAAACAACATCGACAACAAACCTTTAGAGCTTGGTTACATGCATTGGATATATGGTAAAGTTTTGCGTCAGGGGCTATGGCTAGTCCCCAACCCTATTCTCTGCTGACGAAACCCATACGTTGGATTAAATATAAAATTCAAACATTGTATAACAAGGAACACCACATGCGGGTTGTCATCCCAACCCTGCCAAGTCGCTCCCCCACGACTGGAGGTTGTGGGTTCGACTCCCCAAGAGTCCATAAAATGTTTACCAATACGACCAAGCGAGGGGTGCCACGTGGCAGCCCCAGACTAGGCCATGTGGAACCATCACATTCACCCACTATCTGCCACATGTCAAGCACTTATTTGACCATGACTGCATCTTCCCACATCATCTAGTATGGACATGCCACACCAACTAGTACGAACGTGTCACATGTCACCCTTGCAGTGGTGCCACGTGTCATAGTCTGATTCATCCACATGTATGCCTTTTCAATGTGCCAACTAACTACCACGTCATCTGTATGGCCATATGAACTGTACTATCAACTTCCACGTCAGCACTGTACATACTACACAGTCATCAAATTTTGCTTATTTGGAAAAATGAACATATCATGATATCTTTTGAATACAACGTCTGTTTGAGCCCGTTCAAGTTGCGTTGGGTTCATATTGACGAGGTCTACACACAGGTCCGTTTTGAAGAGATTTTGATAAATTTGATTTTTGGGCCTTCTTGGACCCCATCTTGGTTTCGGTATCCAATTTTGGATTACTATCACCCTTAATAGGGTTTCCCTTACAATGAACATCAATTGAGATATTTCCTCTCTTCTCCAAACCATCAATAACCACCTCGAGCTCAACTAATTTTTATCTTACTTGGGGTCTCATTCACAGTGATATCTAAATATGGGGAAACTTTAAAATCATAGAATAATTTTAGAGGAACACAACTTTCCACTGAATTATTATTGGTCAATCGAGCCCGCTCCACATAACTCCTTAAAGAAACAACCTTCCCTAAACTAGAAAAATTGACTATAGTTAATTTGACCAAATGAAAATCCAACACCTTGAAAATCTATAGAATATCCCAAAGTAAAATTACCTCTCTATTCATCCAAGGATAAAACCCTCCCCTCTAGAGAAATACCACAACTAGAATGTTCATATTCTCTCACACCAACACTAGAAACCTATCCCTCTTGTACAATAAGTTCAACATAAATTTATTTCGAATGGATAAGGCTACCACTAGAGGATGAATACAATACCACAATTGAAAAGTATATCTTATGAATAATACTCCTTGTATATTCCTCAACTTCAGGCCCTTTTCCCTCCACACATAACCCATTTGTCCCTATACCAACTTGACAACAAATTTCAGTAACCTTTTTTTCCTTGGTCTGGCACCTTTGACTTGAGGATTCCAACACCCACTATCCCAAGGTAACCATAATGTTTCAAGGGCACATGAACATTACCATGACTAATACCTTTTACACCACCAAATAAAGAGGGAAAAAACCAACTATTTCCCTTAAGGGAAAACTTTACAACATGGGAACTTGGATCTAAATATTCCCCCTCATCACCCAAAACATACCCTCCTCAATGAAAGGATGATTTTGGATGGAAGAAACAAAAAGTTGAATTTTATCCCATGGGTCTTTAGAGTAATCCAAAATCTCCTTGTAACATTCCATTTATACAACTCCAAATGAAAAACCTTAGATTGAAAAACAAAACCTAGTTCTATTCTACATAAACCCTAACCACAAACTCCATCCTCTCCTCCCCTTAGATCAAATGAAATCCTACACTTCAACCAAATGTGACTACAATATGTTGTGTGGTATTATTGAGTACATATTTACTTTCTTCTCAAAAATTCCATATGAGATTACAATCAAAGAACTAAAAACTATCAAAACTGTATATTATGAATTTTATGACAACTCATTACAAAGAGATTGATCTGTTAATTTTTCAATTTTATGTAGGACTATTTTTCCATAAATTATGTTTATGTAGCACCAATTTTATAGGATATCATTTTTCTACTTAACTATAGGTATTTTAGAAATACCTTCCCAAGAGGAAAAGTTGTTATAGAATTGCATGCATACCACACTCAGATTCTAAAAAGGTTTACTGAGTCCATTATGTTGTCACATGTATCACACCATCTTTTCACTATTCACTTTATTAATTACAATTCTCTCCCACTCATCCTTTCTATTTTTACTTTTACCTTTACACATTGACATCCTCCTTCTTGTATCCTTTTTTTTTATTGCATATTTAAATAACCCCTTTTAATTTTTTTATGTTTTCTTGGTCCACTGTTATTGACTTGCTTGTGTTCCTTTGCCTCATTATTTTCCACTTTACTACTCGATTATTTCCCTTTTCTTTTCATTTTATTGGAGTACTATACATATTTTATTATTTCTTAATTACTTGATTAACTACTTGTCTTTTGAGTCTTTTTCCTCTTCTTTTTTACCCCATTGGCTAATATCTCTTGTTTTTTCTTCACCATGACCATCCTTATTGACTTCCATTTAGGTCTCATCTTATTATCTAAATTTTGGTAGCCTCCTATAGAGAGAGGTATTACATTCCACCAATAACCCTAGGTCTCTGAGACTATCCAAAAGAGGTCATCTTAGTTCTCCTTGACATCTCACTTATTACACATATTAATCAATAAAACTCCATTGTAATCTTTCCCTCACCTAGGTTTTGGCCTTAGTGGGTCCATCTTCCACTTAAGTCTTCTTAGGTATATTTTTTCCCCCTTTATTTCTTTAGAATTACTTTGATAGCATTACCACCTTATGCTTCATCACCTAGGTCATTCCCTTAACAGGTTGTCATCCTTCATCTATATCTACTTAGTTGTTGCTCCAAACTCTAGTTATTTTAGCATAGCTTGGGTAACATTTATTTTACCTCACTATCTATATTTCTTTTTCCCTTGTAGTTTCGTCCTTCATTCCACCTACACCCTTTGTAAGAAGTAAAAAAGAAAGTGATATTTTTCTTGACTCTTTCGAAGTGGGTCCTTATCATCTCACAATGTTTGTTAGCCATGCATACGAGTTTAATAGTGAACCTTTCTCTTTCCATTCTATCTACTTGTGCTACATTATAAAAAATTTGGTATCTCCAGTGTTGCCTCACCTAAGGTGTCCCCTAGGAGGACTTAAACATGTTGTAATTCCATAGATCCATCCTTATTCCCTCAAAATTTCCTTCAAGTATAAGACATTCTTATGTTGAACCTGATATGAAACTAGTTTGATGCTAGTTTACTTGCACATATTTGATTTTTTTATCTTTTATATTAATAATTTTCCCTCATCTTTTTTAGCTCCTCATCATGTCGTTCACCCTTTATATTTTGTTTTTTCTTTTCATATTTCATTTTTTCACTTTTAGGGTATCTTTCATTTTGTTCCATTATCTCTTTGCTTTGTCCTTTTTCTTCTTACACTTCATGACCTGTTTTCTCTTTTTTCCTTAGACTTATTCTTTTTAATTATTACTTCTTATTTTTATATTTAAGTGACATCCCCTAGCCTGCCTTCATACTACCATTATATATGACATCATTAACAAAATGATTGACTAACACCTATAACATGTTGCATCCATTATCTCTAATGACCCAAATGACACCACTTCTCAGTTCTATAGAGATCCTCATAATCCCAACTAAATGTGTGACCACACTATCAACTATTATTATGTTGACCTCCCTACCTATTGAGTCATAAGGTTATAACCCCACATAGAGCCATATTCATTCCTCATGAGTGGGATGGAGATACAGATTACTTTAGATCATATTACAAAGTAGGGTCCATCCTATATCCTAAACTTCCTTTATTGTTACCCTAAGTTTGAATGCATTGCTACCTAGATCTCATTACCAGTCAATGACCAGAGTGCTTCCACCTATAATTCTTAGAGCCATGGATCTAGTCCTCTCACTCGAATTACAATCATATCCATAGTTACACCTCCTAACACCATTTATACTATCCTTATCATTTAGCTAATGGTGTCACCTTTCACCCAACCTTTGCTCACTCCTAATCACACAATTGTTCCATTTCAACCTAGCTTGCCACTTGAAATTAGGACACCTGTGCATGCTATAATCCCATTGTAATCATTCATGGGAATCATATAGTCAGGTCATTCTCTTAACACATAACTTGTCCTTGGTAATTTGATATCCACTTACTCATCATTAGTTGGAATGCACTTACAACCTAATACTTGTATCCAGTTGTCCATCTCCTTGTATTACCACAACCTAGAGTATAGCAGCATGTCATACCATATTCCTCTTCTCCATATCCATACTATTAGTCATTCACTCAGCTTTCCCAATAAATACAAAATCGGGTTCCACCATGTAACTTGTAGGACCAATCATAACCCATCTAGATAATGATTGAAAAATCGAGTGCCATTATAATTGAGTTACTATAATAGTAGTATGTATAGTTTTAACTTATATTAGTGCACCCATAAAGACACACCATATAGTTGAAGCCATTACCATTGCATCCAAAGATCCAAGTTTTTATATTACCACTTTCCATACCTAAATATGATAATTTGGGAGATATATAATAACAACTTTCCAAATTGACTAACACGTATCAAGACTTGAAAGACTATCCAAATTTCATGCCTAAAATCCTCCCATACACACATTTAAGCATTGCTTTTAAGTGGTTCCAACATATCTAAGATAATTCCATTGTCTTTTTAGCCGTGATGTGACTAGTTCCTTTCCATGTTCTCCTTGTAGGATGATGATTCTTAGAGATTATATCCCTTATCAAAATATGCTAGGGAGATAAAACAAATTTATATAATGTTTTTAACCATTTTGTTCTAATGATATATGTCGAATTTTCATAGAAACCTTATGTATTTTAGCTAGAATGCTATAACAACCAAACTTTCACCCCCAAAGATCGAATGTAGAAGGTGTTAGTGTTGGAGGCATGTTACATCCATCATAAAATCATGTAGTATACTAAAACATCCCTCCTTTCGAGGAAGGCACTACCAATGATCATCATAGACCACATGGTAACTACAACCATAATAGACATGTTGTTGGATATCGTGCAATTGTTACTATGGATATAATTTAGGTGCTACTCTAGGAATTTTTTTACCATTGGTTAGACACTACTCTAGGCATTTTTTTCACCCACTCTTGCACCCCTAATAGATTATATTTATGCCCTAATTTGATGCTAAAGTCAATGTAGATTGCACTAACTGATGGCTCAAAACAAAAAAATAAGAAAATCCCACGGGAAAGGAAAGAAAAACTCATTTTCAAATGACGAGTGTGACCAAATCACAGGTTGGGGGTTTCCTAAGGGATAACAGAGATAGGGTGTGACCAAAGCACGATTTGGGGGTTTCCTAAGGGATACCGGAGATAGGGTGCGACCAAATCATGATTTGGGGGTTTCCTAAGGATGAACATGGATTTTCCAAGGTCGAATGTAGGTTCCATTTCCATTTCCACGATTTCCATTTCGAATGAGATGCTACATCAAAGATCACCATAGAAGCAAGTTCCATTTCCACAATTTTTAGTTAACAAAATTATCAACTTTCACAATTGTTATATTTGAACTTCTTGATATATAAATTTCCTTGTGTTTTATGGTCTAATATATTGTAAGATTAGCATAACACAAGCATGAGAGAGTTATCTTAACACTATTATTAGACATGGCCACCACAAACCTTCTTAGGAATCAATTGAGAAAGCATCTATGCTCTCACAATCATTATATTATTTAGAATACTCTATACACTTTGTATTTTAAACAACACTATAGTATAAAGTTGAGTTTAACATTTGGTTATCCTTGTTAGAATAGGAAAAAAAACCCAGGAAAAAGGGAGAAGAAATAAGCACCTTCCAAAATCGTGACCAAATCGTGACCAAGTCAACTTTCCCAAATAGGGACAAAAGATATTTTCCCTAGATCTCTTAAAATGTCAAGTAGAGGGAAGGAAACAAATTCTATTCATAGTGAGGTAAGTCATTACCAATTTATAGATTTCTAATTGTCTCAATTTTTTTTTTTGATTTTTAGTTTTTAGTTTTTTATTCAAAAATTTAAAACAAAAAGCTATTTTATATATCTAGGGACATGAGACTGACCAGAAGAAAGAGGACCTGGCTTCAATATTGGGGATGGAGGCTGTTAAAAAACTTTACAGTGTAGACTTGAAAATACTTGAAAGATAAATAGAAAAACGATCTACCAATGCCCCTGAAACATTACAAGCAAATCAACCATGTCAAAGGGAATCAATTGATTCCCCATTTCCCCAACCACTCCTGGATTGAGTGGAAGATCAAGGAGTAAATAATTGATTATAACCTATAATAATTTGGAACAGACAACAGATAAAAATGCTGAAGCCACTCCTGGGACCCAAACTTCTTCCACCATGCCATATTTTGGATATTGCATTCATACCTATGATACAAGGATAGAATACAACATGGTTTTAGGCGAAATATGAATGTCATATGTTGGGATTTTTTTTGTGAGCACGTTGAATGAATAATGCCTTCAACGATTCAAAGACCATCTCCATTTGTCATTCTCAAGGGTACCAATGCACCTAAAGAAAGCTGTAATTCATGACATGGAGTATGAATTTGGCATAGGCTGGTCAGTAAAAAAGATGAAACGACAAATGTTTCATATTTCAAGAGATTCATATGCAACCAAACAAATAATATAAAAAAACTCCCACCCAAGCAAAGGCTCAAAAAAAGGCCAATTGATGTCATTTTAAAATTACAGAAAGAACTTGTAAAATCATATGAGAAGTCGGATGCAAGGAGGAAGTACGATGAGGAGAGTACCTAGGTATTTGACTTTACTCATAATATTATATCAAATTTATTAAATGATTTTTATATTTTATTTGTGCATATTTAAATTGACTTAGTGTATGTTTTAGGACAAGGCCTCCAAATCTAGGCTTGCAAAATTCCGTTCCATGCATCGTAGTGGAAAAAAGGTCTACAGGCCTTGATCTGCATGTTTGTAAGTATATTTATTATGTGAAATGATTTTTTTTTTATTTCCTAGAAAAAAAGTAAATGATTACATATTTATTAGTTTAACTAGTCGATGTGCCATGTTTTGACAGGATGACAAATATGGTCGACATCCTACACATTTTGAAAAAGAAATGTTACAAAACAAAAAGTGGACTAACTTTGTAATCTGGATGGAGAACGAGGTATCAATAGTACTGAAGGATCCCTTGTATTGTTTTTTCCCTAGTTTTTGTCAATGGCTCCTTGTTTGGGCATCCTTTCCCTTTATTTCCTTTGAATATTATGAACTTGTGGAATGTTCCTTGTAATTTATGGAGTTTGGAAATACTAACCCTTGTTTTGTGGTTCTTGATAACAAATATAGTTTGCCTAGCAGGGATTTTCCCCTTCCATTTAATTTATTTATATTTTCCTACTATTTGGATAAGTTGGATTCTCATCCAACATTCATAGGGCCTTCTCTCCCTTGGATCATGAATTGGATTTGAATAGTTAAAAATGGTGGTAACCATGCTTTGATTATATAAGGAATTGTTTTTCAATGTGGGGGGAAAATGAAGCACAAAAAACTTGAACTTTCATGTTATTCTACCCTATGATGGTTTTTTGAAGGTTCTCTAACCTTGTATGATGGTTTGTTCTTCCTTCCCATCTCTTTTTCCAACTTGAACTTAATTTTTTTAATTGGTCTCCTCCTTTACATGTAGCCCTTACCAACATTGACTTGTAGCATTAAACCAGTCGTTCCAGTGCTAGTCTCACCATAGAAATTTATCAGAGGGCACAAAAAAATGTTAACAAAGAGTGTTGACATTTACTACCTAGTTTTATATGTAGGCCATATCGATTTCATTAAATTATTCTAGTGGAATCATAGTAGCAAAAGATCACACTAACAAGTCCTCCTTGGACTCATGAAAGGCATCTCCTTTTATCCTCCTCCTCATTAGGTTCAACCCTAGGGTTTGTCATCAAAACCTAACTCCTTACCTCCTTAGAGTAGAAACCATGACACCCTAGACTTCAAGAATGATCAAGAAACCCTAGTGCCTGAAATGAGTGAAAAAGTAAAAAATATAATGAATGAAAGAGAAAAAGAGACTAATGTTGCTCCTCCCACATCTCCAACTCAATTTTAAATAAGAATAAGCATAATATTATCAATGATTTCATCATCTCCAATGTCTAACTCAATTCCCTCCCGTGGAATGCCAAATTATCCAAAGACAATTTTGGATAGTTGAAAACTTCATATATATGTATAGGAGACGAATTTCAAGTACTTACTTTTTTCCTTCATACAAAGTTCAAATATTTTTCCAGTGGGTCCTCTTGCCATGCATCTCTATCTCCAGCCATATTTTTCACCTTATCCCAAACCACTCTAACATAGGTGCATTTCACTAATAGATGGGTGATAATTTCTTCATCCATCTTACAAAGTGAACACATGCCAGGACCTTACTTTCTTCTCCTTTGAAAATGATCTCAAAGAAGTACCTTGTCTCGCAACACCAACCACATATAAACATGTGTATTAATAGGAGCTCTAATATTCCAAAGGGGCTTCCACCGCCATGATTTTGTCTTGTTGTGCATTACATAACATAGTTTTGTACCCTAGCTGTGCAATCTATTATCTAGAATATAATTCTTGGACCAAACCAAACTATATGCCTCATCCCTAATCCTTACATGAATATGAGATAAAGTTCGACATAACATTGTTAGTGTGCTACATTCTCTCTTGCAAATCCCAAGAATTTTGCTAATCTCTACCTTTGATTCCATATGTTTGTGACATGTGATCCACCACACGATCTAGTGTTTAAATGAAAATTTTGTACAAGTTTGATATCAAGTCATCTGGAAACCAATAAGAGTTCCCATAGCCTACCCAAGGGCCTACCCAATTATTACACTATCTCCATTACTCACTTTCCACACTAGCCAATTACATACCAAGGGATGATGATATTATTGAAGCAATAACCTCTCTTGAGCCTTCTCAATAACACATTGAAATAAATTAGAGAATTGAACAGATTAATCTCCTTACTAGTGGTTGTATTATACAAATTTAGAATCTCCCTTCATTTAGAGGCTTCCCTAGAGTATCCATCATAGAACAAAAGGGCATCATCAAAAAACAAAAGTTAAGTCAGAAACTAAATCCTACTAACCTTGAGTCCTCAAATAGCCCTTGTTCTTTCATTTTTAACAAAAGAATTTGAAAGCAACGATTCCCAAAATTGAACCATATATTCATAAGGTCCATAAACATTGAATCACTGAGTATATCATCCCCAACTCTAGTGGGAAGAGTTATTCTCCTATGAATAATAAAAGAAATGAAAAATTATCAATTCTAAATAATATATTTCTCCATCTACTGATCAGCCCCCCATATCTCCCTATAGAATCTACATAAAGCCATGGAGGATGCTCAAGACCAAATTCAATCTTGTGATATTGGTATCTAACTATAATAAAAAAGGTGTAGGATTTGAGTATGGATGACCTTTTGCTAAAAATGGGTATCATTATCACAACAATGTGGTGGAAGCATTATTGATTGAATGGCTCTAAGTATTTTAAGAAATATAAACCGAAAAATGGGTATAAATGGCTCAGTGTTTTATCTAGGCTTGATGCTAAGCTTAACAAGCTCTGGAGGATGTGTTCTCAACCCTATAAGTGGAAAATTATGCTACATTCAGTGTGTATTTATTTCATTAAGCCTAAGAAGTTAGTTTTTTCTTGGTTTTTTATTCTAGGTAGCCTTCCTCTTAGCTTGTGCCTGAAGTATCTAGGACTTATGCAACCCAATTTTCCCCTCTATCACAACAATGAAATTGTCAAGCATATTTTTTGGCTCTATGTGTATTCCAAGCCACCTCGGCTTGGGTCGCTAACATATATGGTCAAACCCCCCTTGGGGACATTCACTAGAATTCCAATCTCCTTAGTGGCCAACTCCAGGGTTAAATTATCCACATCAAATCAAGTTGATGGGATTCAAATGGAATCCAAACTAATGTGTATTGTCTCTCCATTGGCATTTTTCCAATTGCAACATTATTTATCATGACTTAGAAAACATGCTCCACACCTTCACTTTCCATGCCTTGACTTGCCTTTCCTTCACTTTCCTTGCCATGCCTTTCCATGTCTTTCCTTGCCATGACTTGCAATTCCTTACCTTCACTTTCCATGCATTGACATTCCTTGCCTTCACTTTCCATGCCTTACCTTGTATTTCCTTCACTTGACTTGCCATGTAATTCCTTTCCTTCACTTTCCATTCCTTGCCTTCAATTTCCATTCCATGCTATGCCTTCACTTTCCTTTCCTTGCCTTTCCATGCCATTCCATGCCTTGTCATTCCATGCCATGCCATGCCTTGTCATTTCATTTCATGCCATGTCTTACCTTGTCATTTCATACCATGGCCTTTCCTTTTCATGCCATGCCTTCACTTGTCATGCCATGCCATGCCTTTTCATGCCATACCATGCCTTCACTTGCCTTTCCATCCCATACCTTGCCTTGCCTTTCCATCCCATACCTTGCCTTGCCTTTCCATGACTTGTCTTTCCTTTCCTTCACTTTCCTTTCCATTCCTTTCCTTGCCATTCCATGCCTTTCCTTCACTTGACTTGCCATGCCTTGCCTTGCCATGACTTGTCATTCCTTGGCTTCAATTTCCATGCCTTTCCATTCCTTTCCTTCACTTGTCAGTCCTTTCCATTCCTTGTCTTCACTTGCCATGCCTTGCCTTGCCTTTCTTTCAGTTGCCTTTCCTTGCCTTGTCTTTTCTTCACTTCCCTTGCCTTGCATTGCCTTGCCATTCCTTTCATTTCCTTTACATGCCTTGCATTTCCTTTCCATTCCTTTCATTTCCTTTCTATGCCTTGCATTTCCTTGTCTTCGCTTGCCTTTCCATGGCATGCCTTGCCATGCCATGCATTCACTTTCCTTTCCATGCCATTCCTTCACTTTCCATGCCTTGCCTTACCTCACCTTCACTTTCCTTGTCATGCCTTGCCTTTCCATGCCTTGTGATGCCATACCTTCACTTGTCATGCCATGCCTTACCTATCATTCCATACCATGGCCATGCCTTGTCATGCCATGCCATGATTTTCCATGCCTTTACTTTCCATGCCTTTTCATGCCTTGTCTTCACTTGCCATTCCATATCTAGCTTAACAAGTTGTTAAGTTGTCAAACATATGTAATAAGCACTAAGAAAAACCCTTGCGCCGAAGATAATCCAACAAACGATTTTCCGGTCGATAGAATGATAATGTAGGGGCCCCAATAATTGAAACTCGGTGCTCCAACCCAATGCAACTAATTTTTCATCCATCTAAGTCCCAATTTGAGTTTTACTGTGAGTTGTAACTCGCCTCCTTAAGCTGTTCATGGATATGTGGCCAATTTGTTCTGGGGGCATATAATCCAAGCTAAGCAGCATAATGTAGTTTCATAATCTCCCACATGTCTTTTTGGCAAAGGCCCATGAGACTACACTACCCACAAATGATTGACACAATGTTCTTGAAAATCGAACTCCTCTTCAGAAATTGCACTATGCCTCATTGACCAAAACCCTAGTGTTGAAGATACTCCAAAAAACAGTTTTTCGGTAGATGGAATGATAGAAGAGGGGGCCCACTAGTTGAAACTTAGTGCTCTGGATCTAATGCAACTGGCGGTTCATCCATTTGAGTCCTGGTTTGAGTTTTATCGTGAGTTTCAACTCGCCTCATCAAGCCATTTAGGGACATGTGACCAATTTGTTCTAGGGGCATAAAATACAAACCAAGTAGCATAACAAACATATGCAATCTCTCACAAGTCTGTTTGGAAAAGACCCACATGACTACACTACCCACAAACGCTTGACAAAGTGTTATTGAAAATCGACCTCCTCTTCAGAAATTGCACTATGCCTTATTGAACAAAACCCTAGTGCCAAAGATACTCCAAAAATGTTTTTTCATTCAAAGGAATGATAGCTGAGGGGCCCTACTAGTTGAAACCTAGTGCTCTAGATCCAATGCAACTGGTGGTTTTTCCATTCCATTCTCAGTTTGAGTTTTATCATGAGTTGCAACTCTCCTCATCAAGCCATTCAAGGACATGTGGCCAATTTGGTCCGTGGGCATAAAATCCAAACCGAATAGCATAACAAAGACCCCTAAGCTCCCACAAGTCTGTTTTTCCAAGGCCCATGTGACTACAATACCCACAAACTCCTTGCACAATGTTCTTGAAAATCAACCTCCTCTTTAGAAATTTCACTATGCCTCATTGAGCAAAACCCTAGTGTCGGAGATACTCCAACATGTGGTTTTCGGTTGAAAGAATGATAATGGAGGGGACCCACTAGCTGAAACCTGGTGCTCCAGATCCAATGAAATTGACAGTTTGTCCATTTGAGTCCTGGTTTGAGTTTTATTGTGAGTTGCAACTCACCTCCTCAATTCATTAAGGGACATGTGGCCAATTTGTTTGGGGGCATAAAATACAAATTGAGTAGCATAACAAAGTTCCATAAGCTCCCACAAGTCTATTTGGCCAAGGCCCATGCGAGAAGAAAACCAAAGAAGAAAGTGATATGTTTTTCCCTTAAGGTATTTTCACAATCCACTATAAACTAAAGACCAAATGTGAGGCCAAAATTCACTAGTTGGAAATATACAATAGTGGAACGAAGAAACCAATGACACATTTTTTTCTTTGGGGCTTTGTTGGACCCTGCCATAAGTAAAAAAATGAACTAGAGGAAAAAACACACTCGTGAGGTAGATATATTAGTAGAACAAGTGAGCTAGTGATGTGTTTTACCTTGGGGAAGTCTCGTGAAGCCTCAAACAAGCCAAAAAATTCTCAAGAGGTGAAAATGCAATAGTACAAAAGTAGAAAGAATGAAGCAATAAGGGAACGAGTGCATCTTTCTTGGATGGATTTTTCTAAATTTTTGGTGCAACATATTCCTTCTTGGTCAAGCTTGGGTACCAAGATCTTTCCCATATATTTTAGCTCGCTATTGATTAGTCTTAGACATACATTTTTTTTTATTAACATAAGCCTTTATTGTTGTACATCATGATTACATGTTTACTTTTAATTTCTAACATGATTTTATTGAGTGTCATGGGAAAGGGAGCTCTTTGAAGGAAACATTGAACACCCAGTGGTAGCTCGACATAATCTAAATTTGGAATCATGTTCCTCTTATTCAATTACCTATAAATCAACTGGTTGCAAGGAATATTTTTCTCCCAATTCATATTTGATACTTTTTTATGTAAAGTAGACAAGAATTTTAATTAAAAAAATGATTTTTAATGGGTATGGGAAAGACCTTAAAATCATTGTACAATGCCTAGAAATTAAATCTATGTTTTAAACCACATTCCTCATATTTTTTATGTTTGGATGCTCCACAATCCATATGATACCACCTTACATAAAAAATGGTGTAGGGTATAAAGGCACAAAACTATGGAGAAGGTGATCTTAAGACTAGATGAAAGTTCATGCACTATATAAGCTTCTTCACTCCTTGTAAACAAATTTTGTTGGTGTTGCTATTGCTTCCTCTTACCCTTCTTCTTAAGACATTGAAAATAATAGTGGCCTTGTTTGTGACACTTGAATCACTTTATGTGACTCAAGTGTTTCATTCCATTGTTCAAGGAAACTAAATCTTCCTTATGGCCCCTCCTTGGTCCTCCTTTATTACCACCTTTCTTCATTTTCCTGATGAAGGCTAGGGTTTGACTCTCCTCCATACCAATTCCAAGTAGCTAAAAATTAAAAACCTCCAGTTAAAATATCAACTTATGAATATGTAATCTACAAACACATATTTCTAAAAATGAAAACAACAAATACACAAAACTAAACTCTTAATATTTCATATGGCTTCTATTGAAATTTTAAAGAATAATTACACTATTATAGCTCAAAACTCAATTATACTAAGCTACATAGTGGTGTGCCCTTCATTTCATTTATATAATAGGAATACTTAGGGTTAAAATGTATCTAAATTCATGCAAGGGAGTGCTCCATCTGGCAAGGTCAAACCCTAACCCTAATCACCTTAAGTAGTGTACCTACTTACATGGATACATGTATGTGGAATGGTGCACGTCCAATTGGATAATATTGCAACACGTGAATCCATGATCCTCCTAGGGACCTACTCCCTCCTCCTAGAATATACAATCCACATGTATTGAACCCTACTAGCCTAGGGATCTATCCCCTCATTTAACAATAGAACATACATGCACAAATAAAAGCAACATTGAATATAACTCAACTCTTAAGGATGGAAAATGCATGCCTACAACATGAATGAGAATCTAATACAATATATAAAACAAGAACACTTCTAAGAAGATAAACTAGCGTGCCTAAAACCTGTTGCTTTGGGGAAAAATCCTCCTAGTCAGGATCCAACGACTAGGCATATAAATGATTCCTTAAAAGACTGAAACTAACCTATTCTTACCCAATCTCACAAACCCTAATGATTTCTTTTAAACAAGGGAAACATGAAAAATATGAAGGTAGGCACCTTGTGTCCTTTCGTTCGTAGTAAATTCCATTTGTCTATTGCTTACTCCTAAGTTGCAGATCTCCTCCCAAAGCTAACCTGAAACAACACATAAAGGAATCTACAAGAGCATATGTCCAATCATTATTAACATAAAGATTTATTAATTCTCATGAAATAAACTATAAACATTCAAAACGATTCACAATAACATAGACACATGAATTGGGAAAACAAAGATTCTCTTTTATTGATAACATATAAGGAAGATTACAACCAAAATATTTAATGTCCACACCACTCTACAAACCTCACATGGGATTCTCCAATAAGCTCCAAGTGCATTGATCCCACATTCACTATCAAATCCTCACAATCAACATGCAAAACTAAGGGGTTTGATGGATTGCATAAAGAGGATGAGAGAATGAGACTGTTGAGGATGGATACCCAAAATGAGATGCATAAGATTAGAGATAAAGAAGGAGAAATTTGGGCAGATCTTCTTTGATTCTTCGTTCTATCTATCCAAATGATCCCCCTAGGGCCATTTTTGTATGGAATTTTGATGGTTATTCAGTTATAATAAGGGATACAAGAGGTATAAATGGTTGTGCAACCCAACATAGCCCGTAAACCTCGTGAGGAAGCACAATTTTTTTATTTTTTGAAAATTTTGTGAGTATACACGGGTTTTCTATGTATCGGCTAACATATGTACATGATCTTCATGTATATCATGGTGCGTACACCTTGAAAAAATGAGGAATCTCAACAAAAATGATTTTCAACTGTGTATATGAATGAGCCATGACCAATAATGCATAATGGTGGCATTTTGGACTATAATAGATGCCCCCTAGTGTGTGAGGTAGGAAGAGTAATTGATGGCCAAAATACATTACAATATATTAGGGAAAGCACTGAGTAAAGTGAGCCTAGATGAGTGTTCTTGAGTGTGTCATATGCAATAAGATCAATCTCTCCAAGGCGGGAATACCCATGTCTGGGGCAAACTAAGCATGGATGCCAATCAAGTACACCGCAAATCCATTTCATATATATATATATATATATATCATGTCCATGTGAAAGATATATAGTGGATCCATGTCAACAAGGATCGTAGCTACAAACAATAAACAGTGGAGCTATGTCTCAAAAACATCGGAAGATGTAAGAGTACAATATACGATTTGAGCTTCAGGAAGTATCAATGTCTGTAGCTGGAGATGATAGCTTCATAACTCGAGCAATAACTTCAAGATATTCAAAACTTAGGTAGGAGTATAATAAGAATGTAAGACTCACTACCCTGAGATGTTCGACAATCCATTGTGAAAATAATAGAGGATATCGAACATCAGGCACAAAACTTTATTGATTACGATGGATAGGACTCTTAGGATGGATGACTTGCGAAGGTCAAGAGACTGGTTGTAGGATGGCCTACTCAGGCTATAAAAATTCCCTTGGACAAAATCACGACATATAAAGTGACTCAGTCAACATGTTATTGACATAAGTCTGTGATACACGAGGCATAAAAAACTCTCCATATGTTTGGAAGAGTAACGAAACAAAGGAGGAAACAACTCTATGTAAAAATAATAGCTTCTGAAGGTCATGCTAAATCCCAAAATTGAATGACAGACTCAAGGATGTGCTTTGTCCAAGGCAGACAATATTGTTTCCAATAAAAAAGATAATGCTTCCTTTTTCCCTCTTTTTGGAATATTTGATTTTTTTTGTCTTTTTCATATATTTAAAAATATTGAAAAGGAATAATAGAACACTACGTTACAAAGGAGGAAAGAGTGTCATAGACAAACAAACTAGTTCCAAGTGCATGGAACTTACAAATTCTCAGTGCAAGGAGACATGTGCATGATAAGGACACTCGGGAAAATTCCTCCATGGGTTAGGTTGTCAGATTGGAAAGGAAAAAATGTTGCAAGGCTTGCACCTAAGGAAATCTCTAAAGGTACACCAACAACAATATGGATTCGACATTAGGATAAAGACACGAGAGTGAGACATACAATGAGAATATGGATTGACACAAATAAAGAGGAGATTCCTTCAAGGAAAAGTTTTACGAGCTCAGAGAAGGTAAGCTCGATGATTTTTCACTTTTACAGAGTCCGAAAAACACTAAAAGAATACTCCAAAGTGTTATTTTTTATACATTTAGACCCCAAATCCCCAAAAAGGATAAAACAATACTTGGGAATAGTCTCTCGACAAGACGTATCTCTCGAGGTGCACCTTTTTCATAAGTTGGGTCTCTGAGGTCCGAAAAAGGTTTAAACTTATACCAAGGATAACTATGGTTCCTTTTTTTATAATTTAAGTTTCCTAGGCTCGAAAAATGGATAAACTAATACCTAGGAAAACTCTCCCGGTGGGACATATCCCCTGAGGTATTCCTTTTTCCTAGTTAATCTATTGGTCGGAAAAAGGGGTAAACTTGTACCAAATAGATGTTCTTCCTAGACCAATGAATTAGTGTGAAAGAAACAAGGTCACTCTGCAAGATTTTCTTGTTTAGGAAGTCTAAAAAGGGCTTAAAGAAGACTAGGAGTTTCCGTTTTCGTAAAAAATCTGCAAGGCCCAAAAAAGAGATAAACCAAAACCATGAAGAATGCTCCTTTTTCGTAAATTTAGTCCCTCAATCCCAAGAAATGGATAAAAATATACTTGGGAATAATATCTTAGCGAATCGTAGCTCCTAGGGTGTACATTTTTTGTAAATTATCCATACAGACCAAAAAAGGGGTAAACTATTGCCGAACAGATGTGCCTTTAGGTTTCATTTTGGCAAGTGTGAAGGGAAACAAGATCGCTCGACAATATTTTCAATTTTAGGGAGTCTGAAAAGAGATTAAAGAATACTCCAAGGGATCTCCTTTTCATAAATAATATAACGAGGATAAAAGGGATAAATAATCTCTTGCTAGATGTCACTTTCATAGTTTAAGTGATCTTGAAAGAAGAAAAACCATGCTCTAGGGGAGTCTCACGGGTATAGGCCAAAAAAATGACGAATAAGAAGGATGAGGCTTCAACACAAAGTCATGGCGGGACTAAATAGGGATCCCATACTGTTCAAGGATAAATTCGTGAGTGCGGACACAGACCAATCTCCCCAGATCCACCTGGATCTGGAACAAACTGTGACAGAATACTACTCTTTCCCTAGTTCTAAAGTATTGAATGGACAAGAGAAAAAGGATGATGTACT
>ML821116.1:0-10245 GCA_009831015.1 Picea engelmannii | reverse complement strand
CCAACCATTCGAACTCCAACTCATCCTTCTAGAATATTCCTTCTAGAAGGATCGAGAACTTATTCGTTTTCTCCCTTAAGAAACATTTCCGCACCCTGACCATTAACACAGTGCGGAAAGTCCGCAGTCAGACTGAATGCAGCTTGCGGAAATCAAGTATTTTCGCAGGACAATATATATGCAGCATGCGTACTATCTTCAAAAGTGTGATTTTGAGAAGCTGATAAGTGTAACTTTCTTCATGAAAATGATCTTTAATGAAGAGTTAGATCTTCTATCACCATGTCATTATCATGTCATCATCTTGATAACCAAAAATGTGGATAACACATACCTATGAATTGCTTCGGCATGGGAACTAAATGGAAAACCAGGCTCTAACTAGGATGCCCATGAAAGGAAGGCTCTACCACATAAAGTATGACACTCTTATCAACAAGTAAGGTTAGTGTTGCAATTCAGTGGAGTCGATCCTAAGGCCAAATGGACCAAGAAACAGATAATGCATAAAATTCAAGTAGGGAAAAATCTAACCTATATTCCAGTTTTGAGGTCAATACCTTTAAGAATGGATCGATACGATGAACAAATGTCAAAGAAAAATGTCTCCAAGATCCTGCATATAAGGCCAATAACACGCATCCAGAAGTTAATAAATCCAATATAGATAGAAAATTTAGAAAATAAGAGGTGTTACTGAATACACAACTTGAAAACAACAAACATGGACTGTATAATATCATACAAGGCACCAGACAACCTTACAGATCATGCATGGTACTGGTTCAGTTAGAGCCTGTTGCTAGGCTCTAACCAAGAGTCTCTTCGATAGTCAACCTGGAAAGTCTCCCAAAAGGGAAGAAAACAAAAACCACGGTGTAAGTATTCTTACGATATACAATCCGTAGTCATGGCCTCAAGGATAGCCTCATCCAAATGAAATTCAATATCTGATAAATCATGAGAATGAGGAGGGTCGATAGTACCAAAGGGAGAAGAAAACTATATTCCATATGACAATGGAGGTTCTGGCTAGGACTGGTAGATTCTATTAGCAAAGAATCACAAACACAAGGACTTGAGAATCTACAAACAACGAGATCAGACTCGAAAGGAAACTCAAGATCACTCAAACCAAGAGGGGGAAGCAAGGGCTCCCATGTTCCCATTGGATAAAAAAATTGATCAATTTCTAAGACCATGTCTTGAGAAGACCAACATGATTGGACAAGTTCCCGGTCAGAAGAAATTGAACATCGAGGATAAGACGCCACATAATTTATCCGTGGCGGGGTAGAGTCTACAAAAATACTAGGAACATATAAGGGGTAGCCTGAACTAATGTCAAATTAGGATGGTGATTATCAGATTCCATCTGGTCGATATTGACAATGCTTTCATTATGAGGGAAATTCATCACCCGAAAGATCATAGACACCAGATTGTTCATAGAATATACATAATCATGCCCAAAAAGCATATTGAAATCTAATGGGCCTTGCACCACTATAACATCAACAAGGATAGTATTCCCACCTAACAAGATAGGAAACTGAGGAAGAATCCTCAAATATTGATTAGGACGTCTGTCAAAATCCAACAACTCATGCGAAGCAGACACAAGATCAGGAGAACCTGAATCTTGCCATGCTGAGGAGGATAAAATACTTGTAGAGGTTCCTTCATCCACAATACATCGGTAAATTTTTTTTGAATTAACTTCAACCCTTATTTGAAAGGGTTCAAAATAAGGAAGGAGAGTCTCAACAAGGTCATTCCAATCAAAGGAAACTATCCTATGACTTGGAGGGGGTGTGCTCAAAGTGAGAGGAATGCCCCCTTGTTTTGAAGGCACTGAACTATAAATGATAAAAAAAATAGTCGGTAGACACATCACTCCCCATCAGAAGTGTGGGATCGACCTAACATTGCATCAACGCAACCACTTTGGTATACTGGACACTTTGAAAGATAATATTGGGATCAATCGAAGATTGCATCGGCATGACCACTTTCTCAACCACTAACTGAATAGACTACGAGACAACATGATCTGAAGGTGTATCACCCCCCAAAAGAGGAGTGGGATCATCCAAATATTGCATCGACGTGACCACTTTCTCAACCACTGACTAAATAGACTATGAGACAACATGGTCTAAAGGTGCATCACCCCACAAAAGAGGACTAGGATCGGCTAGACATTGCATCGACATGATCACTTCATCAACCAAAGGATGAATATATTGTTAGGAAACCAAATAAGACTCAGAATCAAAAGAGATTGCAAACAGGGACCATAATCTTTGTACCTATGGAATGCCGGAGCACATATGAGTAAGGTGATCTTCCTTGGGAACTTAGGCTTACGTCCTATCCATCTAGGTTTCTCAACATAATCAATACCCCCAACATGACTAGAAATGGCTAGTTTCTTAACCCCAACATGACTAGCAGAGGTTGTTTACATATCACTTGTATGACTTTCATTGATGATACTCCTGCCCCCATCATGAATTGCAGTGGTTGGTTGCACATGTCCAACATGACTTGTAGAGGTTGGTGATATTTTTCTAGTATGACTAGTAGTGACTAGAGGCTTGCTTCCAACATGACTTAGAGTGGATGGTTGTTTTTCTTAAACATGAATCACAAAGGTTGTTGACAACTCTCCAACATGACTAACAAAGGTTGGTGATTGGTAGAAAACATGGCTCGAAGAGGCTACATACCTATTTCTGGTACGACTAGCAATGACTAGATGTTTTCCCCAAGCATGACTGGCAGAGGCCAAATATTTCAGCTTCTTCATATTCTTCCTCTTTGTATTTCATTTAGAATTCTGGTTACTAGTAGATATACTTTCACTAGAGAAGGAATAAGAAGGAAGATAATACTTTGTTGATGATGGTATATCAACATGATGCCCATGACATAAGGTTCTTAGTTGAGAAGTGTCAAGATTGTTCAGGACAATTGGAATGGCACCCAACCAAACCGATAGTCCCACATTCAACCCAATAATGTTCAAAGTGGCCATCGAAGGGACACCAACATTTCCAAAGAAAGGAATAGCACAATAATCCCCTTGCGAAGGGGTTCCTTGGTTGGTATTGTCGAGAAATTTGGCCATAAAGGTATTATGCACGGGTTCTTCCCTTGCGGGATCATTCAAGTCCGTAAAAGTCTCACACACTGACTCTAGTAGATCAGTGGTGTACAAAAATATGCCTATAAGGAGGCGACTCCATGTTTCTAAGTGAAAGACCCAAAATTCCTCATGACTGGTGGAGTGGGAAGTCTACCACTTTAGGTTAGAGACCCAAAGTAATGACTGACTAAATCGCTATGACAAACTAGGGAGCACAGATCACATCACTAAAAAGAAAAGACTAAAAAGATACAAGACAAACAAACTACAATTATGAATGCTTATGACCCAAGGAGATGAAGTCCTGATCGTCCAAAGCATTCAAAAAGGAAAACAACTGGCTAGGAGAAGTGTTTACCCGTACCTCCAACCGACGATCCCTTTGGGTGTCACCCAGAGAGTACAGAGTCGTCCTCAGGTACCTTGATACACCTCTTGCAATTACCTTTGTGTCAACCTATATAATATAAACTAGGCCACCAACTTGTAATCAATAACCTGGGGGGTACATTCGACATCCAAGAGAGTGTATGGGTAGGGTAACAAATCCCTAAGCTCCTCCTGAGGCCTGAAATGCAACAGAGTCAAAATCACTATTGGAGTACCCTAGACGGATCCAAGTGTCTCATAGGTATGACATAATTTGGGTCAATAACACTACATGATTCACCCCCAATACACACTCTCCCAAACACTTTGTCAGGATCGTGAGTGGATATCTCTGTCACCGTCCTCCACATAGCCTCATGTTTGACTCCTGTGTTAGAGGAGCTTCTTGTATTGGGTAATTACAAGGTGGATTTTTCACACCCTAGCACAAACACCTAAGTTAAGTTTTGGATGGCCTTGGATAGTTTACCTCTCCACACCTAATCCAAGGCCCTAGCCTAAGCTATTGGTGAACCCTAGAAAAAGTGTTACTATTATATTTTAGATTAACGTGTTTTTTAGGGGCTTTTCTTACTCAAGGAATGAAAGTGCAACTGATGTTGTTTGAGACTCTTGTAAAAAAGAAACTAATTAGAACATTGGAAAAAAATATTTTACACTAATTCTACAAATGAAAAAGACTTTCAAGCAAAATGCATTAACAATCCTTCAAAAAATTGAAATACAAACTTTTCTCTTTTCGACGCAAAAATGCACCATTCAACTTTGTCCTCAATGCGAGAAAAGTAAAGGAAGAAAACAAACAAGTATTATTTTTCTTTTAAAATATTTTCAAGATGAGAAGAAAACAAAAGCCTATACTAATATCTTTTTCTTTTTCAAATATAAAATGTAAGCAATGCAATGTAACATGAAAATGCAGCTAAGAAGCTTTTTTTCTTTTTTTGAAAATAAAAGCAAGGGAAGGGAAGAAAAGGTTTAAACTCAACTACAATTGTTTTGATTTTTCTTCTTTAGATTTTGAAATGAAAACTTAAGGAGAAAAATAAATCAACTTTTTCTTTTCTTTTCAAGGAACACAAAGAGGGAAGGAAAACAAACAAAAATTTGATTAAGGTCCTAGGCCACTACTAGGAGGTAGGGATTCAAAAGAATCCACATGAGAACCTAAAGTTTGTAAACAAACCTTCAAACTTTGAAGAAAATAGAGAAACAAAGAAAACCATACAAAGACGATTATCTTGCAACCTTTTAAACAAACTGAGACTCATAACCTTTCAAGAAACAATCAACATAGGTCATGTCATTGATAATAAGGAAGACCTAAGAAACAAAAAAAATCCTGAAAAAGGGAAAGGGTTTTGAAAAAAACCCAAATTCTGACAGACACATAGGTTGTGTTCGGAAATATTGCATATGCATGTGGGATGTACTAAGGGAACACACATAAGTACATGGTTTGAGCAGCTAACAGGATGCATACAGGTCTAGAAATATTCAAAAAATAAAAGATTTAGACTTGAGACACAATTTAAGAAACCTAGTAAACACTGAGAAGGTTACCATAGACTCAGAAAGTACAGATAAAACAAGAAATCAAACCAAATAAAGATCTCCTAAACAAACCCTAAGGAGACTCCCTAGTGGAGTCAACAATTCTGCTTTCGGGAAAACCCCCCCTAGTAAGGGTCCAATGGCTAGGTAGTGCAATGACTCCTTAAAAGATAGAAACTAACCTATTCTTACCTGATCTCGCAAACCCTAATGATTTCTTTTAAACAAGGGAAATAGGAAAAATATGAAGGTAGGCACCTTGTGTTATCTTGTTTGTAGTAGATCCCCTTTGTCTATTTCTTGCTCTAAGTTGCAAATCTCCTCCCAAAGTTGACCTGAAACAACATTGAAAGCAATCTAAAAGAACATATGTGCAATGATTATTAACATAAATATGTACTAATTCTCATGAAATAAACTATAAAAATTCAAAATGATTCACAATAACATATACACATGAATTGGGAAAGAAAAGCTTCTCTTTTATTGATAACATATAAGGAAGATTACAACCAGAATCTTGAATGTCCACGTCGCTCTATGAACCTCGCTTGGGCTCCTCCAATAAGATTCCAAGTGCATTAATCCCACAATCACTAGAAAATCCTCACAATCAACATGCAAAACTAAGGGGTTTGATTGATTGCATAAAAAGGATGAGAGAATGAGACTATTGAGGATGGATACTTAGAACTAGATGCATAATCTCAAAGAGAAACAAGGAAAAATTTGGGCATAGTTTTTTTGCTTCTTCATTCTATCTGTCCAAATGACCCCCCTAGGGCCCTTTTTATATGGAAATTTGATGGTTATATTAGTTCTAAGAAGGGCTACATGAGGTAAAAATGGTTGTGCAACCCAACATAGCCCGTAAACCTCGTTGGGAAGCATGAATTTTTTACTTTTTGCAACTTTTTTGAGTATACGTGGCATATCCATGTATCAACTAGCGTATGTACATCGGATGCATGTATATTAGGGTACATACACCTTGAAAAAATGATTTTTTAAGAAGTGAACTCAACAAAAGTGATTTTCAAGTGTGTATATGAATGAGCCATGGCCAATAATGCATAGTGGTGGAATTTTGGACTATAACACCTATCAAAATTATGCACAAATCCCAAGGAAAAGTGAATTTTTTAGGCACTATACAGATCTATGAAAAACTATTGGCTTCACCCTATTGTAGGATAGTACTAAATGGGAAACTAGGTAAAAATATAAGAGTAACAAGGGAAGGAAGGGACCAAAATCACAAGGGGTGACACAAGAGATGTTTCCAATAAAAAGATTATATAGAAAAGATAAATAAATAAATACGGGAAAACAAGAACCAATGAAATGTTCCATCCTTATTCCATCACAATCTTCATAGATATAGATTGCATTCATTGTCAATAATATCTCATTTGTTTTACTCATCACCTCTTCATACATGTTCTTTTAATGCATTTGCAAACAAATGCTTTATGTAGGAAATGAGATTTATAGAGGTTAAACATAGGATTTGATACATTGACTAACTTCTCCAATGATTATAAATTAGTTATAATATCGATTGCACATCCTAGTAGTTGTGGTTTGTCCAAGAATCTTCCACACAATGTGTATTGAATCGAGACATCCTGGGTCACATGCGGATTGATAAGAGACATTTAAAAGTTATATGTGGGAAACACACAAAGCTTGGGAATTCTCAAGCAATGTATGAATCAATGGACTGCCAACATGAAGTAACAAGATTTCAGTGAAATCACTAAGCTTACAAGGCATTTTTGTGCAACACAACATAATTTTTTTAAATGAGTAGAGATGGAGGGGGCTGCTCAAAATTAAATTGCATCACTAGGAATGCAATTGAATGTTTTAGAAGAGAAAAACACATAATATTATTGTGTAGGATCTAGCTCATAACCTAATATCTAGCGGGTTTGCAAATTAGTTATAATAACTAGAAAAATATTAAACAAAGACATTTTCATCTGACAATCCTCTAGTGAAGCAAGAAAGTTGAAGGGATCCTCGGGTGAATCCAATTGATTAATAATACCTCTCAAAAAGGGAGGCACTTCTGAGATCATCTAGGCATGATGTTTCACTTCCAATAACATCCAGATGCACTGTTAGATTTCCCAATGACACATTTGGCCTTTAGGCACTCCATTGAGTGTTCAAAACACACTAAGAGGAAAAACACATGGGTCAAAGAGTTGTTGTGATAGCTAGGAGCATAAATTGATTCATTTTATCCTTAGAGACTCAACTAGACCCTGCCAAGACTTGAAAACACATATGGAGGTAAAAAAAATTGATACAAGAGTTGCAATGTTGGTTGAGAGCATCAAGTGATGTGGTTTTCCTTTGGGGATTTTTTGGACCAAGCCACAAGATAATAAACACATGGGAAACCAAAACACACTTGTTGGATAGTTGAGGAATAAAAACAGAGAAGAAAGTGATGTGCTTTTCCCTTAATGGATTTTCCAAATCCACAACAAGCTAAAAAACACATGGGAGGCCAAAATGCACTAGCTAGGAAGTTGCAATAACAAAATAAAGAGGCCAATGATGCATTTTTCCTTTTAGATTTTTGATGGACCTCACCACAAGTAAAAAATTGCATTGGAGGTGAAAACATAATGGTAAAGGAGATGTATCAATGGAACAAGTGAGCCAATGATGCGTTTTACCTTGGGTAAGTCTCGCTAAGCCTTATACAAGTTGAAAAATGCATGAGAGGTGAAAACACAGTAGTAAAGAAGTAGCAACATTGAAGCAAGCAGGTAATCAATGTGTTTTTCTAGGAGGGATGTTTTATGATTTGTTGGTGCAAAATTTTCCTCCTTCAGAGTGCTTGGGTGCCAAGATCTTTCCCATAGATCTTAGCTTGCTATTGTTTAGTCTTAGAAATACTTGTCTATGATTAACATAAGCCTTTATTGTTGTAAATCATGAATTGCAAATTTATTTTTAATTGATTACATGATTTTAGTAAGTGTCAAGGGAGAGAGAACTCTTAGAATATGACATAGAACATTTGGTGATAGATCAACATAAGTTAAACTTGGAATCATTCTCCTCATGCTCAACTACCTATACATCAATTGGTTGCAAGGCATTCTTGGTTTCCAATCTATTAGAATAATCAGTGTGCTCATTTAACCATAGACAATATATAAATATTGTCACCCAACCATAGGCACAAAGCCCACCCCCGAGCACCTTAACCTTGACAGATAGAATAATTTTGGAAGGAAACCCTAGAACCAATAACCAAACAAAGTAGTGTACCTCTATCCAAACCACAACCAAGCAGAAAGTCCAACCATAACCAAAGACCAAGTCATCATTGCAACAACTGCAGCTCTCCTCCAGTCATGCGCACCACTTGTCCTTATGCAATTGTGAGAGTGAGTGTGAAAAATGAGCTATAGAGACCTCTTATTTATAGTCCTCCAGGTGACCTAACTTAGATGATTTATACTTCTAGAGGATAATAATTTAATATAAATTATTATCTTGGCCGAATTATCTTCTAAGGTTATTTCCTAACCTTCTAGGTTTCTCTTGCTTCCTGGAATATTCTAGATTCATCAAAGGTTACAAGTAGAGTATAATACCTCTCGCAACTATTGTGAATCATATCCACCACAATAACATACAACTACTGTGTAGAGACATACAATCTCCACAACAATCATATCATATGATATCAACAATGTCAGGATACAAATTGAGTCATGTGGGCCACTCTTCCACTCACATCTGTGAGATATGGAAGAGAATCTTCCATCGAAAATTTAAACATCATCCATGGTATGTCTAGAATATTCTTCTCAAGCATAGAAGAATAGTTGTACCTGATTTATGAACCTTGACCATTCAACCTAACTGGGCCATTCTTCTGGCACTAATCACATTGCAACTTGGAGAGAATGAGTCTTCCCTATGGAATGATTGTCCCTGATTAATGAACCTAGAACATTCAACCTAATTGGGCCATTCTTCTGACATTAATCACAGTGCAACCTAGAGATAATGAGTCTGCCCTAGGGAATGATTGTTCAGACCATTTCCTATGGAAATGACTATCTTGCACCAACCTCCTACACTAGACAATTATTCAAAACTGATCACAACTTTGAACTTCGAAATAATGACTTCTTGGAGAGACATACCATTATGCTGACCACTTCTTAGAGTGAATGTCAAGGAGAATGATTGTCCTATACCATTCCCCCACATCGACCACAAGGGGAATCACTTTTTATGGTACATCAACAATCTGTCAAACCACGATTTTCCATTCAGGACCATTTTTCGAATTGGAAAATGACTGTCCATTAGAAATATTGGATCACTTTATGAACTGGAAAGTGGCTGACCAACCTGGAACACTTTCCAAACTGAAAAATGATTGTCCATCAAGAATCTTAGACCAATTTCTGGACTGGAAAGTGTCTGTCCAACCTGGACCATTTTCCAAATTGGAAAATGATTTTCCATATATCAATAACATATCGGTTATCCCTCCCAACCTGGGGAGTAATCACTTCCCTTTGAAATAAGGAATTCATATCCACGAGTCCATCTTGTCCCTTAAGTATGAAAACATTTCATTTTGGACAGAGGCTTTACCAAAATATTTGTTATCTTCTCATCAATGGATATATAATGGAGATCCACTTCTCCCCTTTGGAATTTATCATAGAGAAAATATTCCTTGATATCAATGTTATTCAACTTGTCATGGAATAATGGGTTCTCTGAGAGCTTCACATAGCTTTGGTTATCACAATATATCACGGTTTAATACAACAACTAATCAAACAGTCCAACAACCAACTTATGGAGCCACACTGCTTCTGTACAAGAATCACAAGCTGCAATATACTCTGCTTCTACACTACTGAGAGAAACAAACTTATGTTTCCTGCTAGCCCATGATATTGTAGAAAATCTCAAACTAAAACATATCCAAGAAGCACTTCTTTTTTTATCTGCACTGTTGGAAGATTGGTTGTTGTCATTGATGTCAACCCTAGTCATGGGTTTTGGACCAGAAGATTGATGAAGTTATTTGGACATGAAGGAAAATGAAAATGAAGATACAACACCCATGGATGGATATTATACATCATGCTCTT
>ML821115.1:44235-75263 GCA_009831015.1 Picea engelmannii | reverse complement strand
AATTCTCTCTGCAAATGTGTGTGGTATTTTCTAGCTAGATCTATTCTGTGCAGATTCAACACATTTACACTTTGATGGTGCATTGAAAGAAAAACTGTGGAGAAGAATATTCTATTAACATGTTGTTTGAGCAATCTCTCGCGTGACAGAGGGACGAAATGATGGAGAATTTTTCCCACATCCTTCAATGCCTTTTGATAGAAACAGACGCATATTCATCAAGCAACCACTTTGGAGGAACTTCTCCCTTCAAGGTACAAGTTAACTTTGATATTCTCCTATTTGAAAGTCAGATAGATGCAAATTCCCTAGAAAAATGGTTAAATCTTCCAGAAGGTTATTTCTCTGTTCACTATTTTTTCGGCAGGGAAAAGATCACCTTCGCACTCCACATGCTCTCCCACATGTCAAACATTGGTGGAAAACTTACTGGGAGCAAAGTTCCATAGAGGAATCTAGAATATATGGGTGTGAGCCCACTTGGGATTTTTTTCTGGATGCGGTCAAGGAACAATATTACATTGTTGATAACTATGAAGACTAGTACATGAGATGGACCAAACTGCAACAAGAGAAGGGCCAAACAGTGCCGGAGTTCACAAATACTTTCCATACCTTACATACCAAGCTGGATATTAAATACTCTGAGAAAAAAATGGTTTTGAAATACCGTGGGGCTCTGCATAGGTACATCGAAACCGAAATGGATTTCCTAAACATCTCATCACTAGGAACTGGCTATCGATATGCCATCAAAATCGAGCAGAAATTTGGGCACCAAAACAAACAAGAGATTGGGTCTGCAAATCGACAACAACCAAAGCATGATAAAGATGGACCTAACCAACAACCTTCTGACAACCAGTCCAAGAAACAAGAAAAGAAGGGTAAGGGAAAGATGAAGAATGACATATGGAAGTGGTGTGACTTCCACAAAATCCCCTGGCACAACACCGATGAATGTCACTCAAAACAATCATTAATGGTCAGGATCAAAGACAAGGAGTCAGACCCTGATTTGGAATCTGATCCAGAAAATAATGAAAAAATCATAATCATCGATGCAAACCCCACTGCTACTGTTGCGACCGCAACAATTCAACCAGAAGAACCAGTAGATCCTTAGGAGGGGGAGTGCCTCTTCCATTCACAGATGTGGGTGAAGGGGACATTGTTACATTTCATTGTTGATAATGGTAGCTAGAAGAACCTCATCTCATCTTAGATTGTCAAACAGTTGGCGTTATCAATGACACCACACTCGCAGCCATACAACATCGGGTGTCTTCACCAGGGACGAGATCTATGTGTCAACCAACAATGTATCTTGTCCTATGGCATCCAACCCTTCTAGGATGAGGTAGTATGTGATGTTTCCCTTCTTAATGTTTGTGATGTTGTTTTGGGCCAACCATATATGTGGAAACGTCATGATGTTTATGAGTCTTGGCCCCATAGTGTCATTTTTACCTGGGGGTTCATCTCTACAGGATACCAGAGGTATTTCTAACTAATGTTCCACCAAAACAGTGCTGCAAGATAATCTCTCATACTGCAAAATTCAACCTCTTCATAGTCTTTTCAAATGATGCACAGAAGGCCACTACAACCACGGCAGCCTCAAAACCTTCTATCCAGTAGAAGAAAATTGAAAAAGAGAAAGAATACATTGTTTCTTCACCTACGATGGTGCCTACACAATGCCCAGTTAAGCCTGGAGACAATAGGTTGGTGGAACAGATTCAACCCCACCAACAACAGGTTCGTGATAACCTTCCACAGACCAAGTAGCGCAACTTCTCCAACAAGGCACGCAATTCACCAATATTCAGATTCAACAAATGTTTTCCCCTCCTCCTCGGGAACTCAACACAATGGAGACCATTGCTTCCTAAGAGGGGAGGACTGATCCAGGTGGATATTGGTGGCCACTCACATGTTCCAAATTCCAATTGTCTCATCTTGACAATTTTCAGTTCAACACGTTTCTTTGTAATGGGGAAATTTCTTTGTAATTATGCATTCTGCACTTCTGAGGTTGTCTTGAATCCCTACACAACATCCAGGTGGATATTGGTGGCCACCCATCCAGTCCAACTAGCATATTTTGGTAGTTTTCATATCAGTACATCTTTTTGTACTTCTGGGGCCGTTTTGAGGCCCTAAGAGACATTTTTTGGGATTTCCATAGTCAAACTATAAATAGAGTTATATTTTGATGGAATAATGCATAGTTCTCAAAAATACCTTTCCAACGGGCTATCACACACCTAAAACGAAGATCGTATGAAAAAGTTATGACCCTGAGAATTTGATGTACTAACTTACCCCAACGGGGCCCACATGACTTTTGGTGCTTCATCTCCTAGGGTTAGGTTTTTGGATGTCTAGGGTTTTGGCATTCATGTTTATTATAAAAAATCCTTCATAGCCTCAGTTTACTCATCTTATTACAAATGAGTGTAGTCGTCACATCTCTTCTCAGAGATAAAGCTGCCACCATTCTAGTGAGTCTTTCAGTATGTATTTTTACAGTCTCTCTTCATTTATTTCATTAATAGAATTTATGTATTACTGTAGTTCTCTGTTTCTGGCAATATTTATGTGTGCTTCATTTTAATATCTATGTTTTCATTTCACTCCGCTCATAAATCCAGATCAACTATGCTACTCATTTGCAATTGGGAAGTGTACCACCTAACATTAGGCCTTATAGGTACCCATATGCACACAAGAGTGAGATTGAGTGTATGGTTCAAGAAATGTTAGAGGATGGCATCATTCAAGCTAGCCAAAGTTCTTTCTCTTCACTTGTGGTGATGGTTCAAAAGAAGGAAGGTTCATGGAATATGTGTCTAGATTATATAAAGCTCTACAAAATGACCATTAAAGATAAGTTTCTTATTCCTATCATTGATGAATTATTAGATGAATTTGTAAGGTTCCATATGTATGATAATAAGCATAAACAAAAATACTACAACAATTATCAACGAAACAACAAAATAATGAGAATAACAACACTACAAATAATATCTTTATTGAATGAAAGTAATGTTCACTTTTCTCTTCAAGGCGGCAACCTATAGTAGACAAAATCTCTACTACAATAATTCTAAAGATGAGACTTTCTCATGCCTTCTATTCCTATTTATACTAATTCTATCTTCTAAATAACATTCTATAGGAGGATCTTTATGGAAGTGAAAGCTTTTATTAAGTATTCTTACATGAGACTTGTTCACATTATTAAATAGGCCTTATTAACTAATATCAGTCTTTATTAGATTTGTTAGGTCCTTGATCTACATAGGCCTTTTTCTACGTACATGAGGGGTTATGGAGGTTAGATCCCTAACATGCCCTCCCCCTTGAAGAAAAACCTTGTCCTCAAGGATTGATATGGAGAAATTGTTGCAGAACGGTAGCGGGATCCTAGGTGGCATATTTTGGAGTTGTATCTTTCCACTAGACTAACACTTCTTTGATGGTGCATTGACAGAGACGACGCTCTCGCTCGTCAAAGAATACTTATGGATACAACAAAATGGAACCTTCTTCATCCAACTTAGGGATATTGGTTTGAGTCTAACACTTATTTCCAATCACTTTCTTTAGCATGAGACATGAAAAACAAGATGGAGCTTAGAATGTCTGGGCAGAGCTAGTTGGTAGGCCACTGGTCCCAGTCGCTTGAGAATTGTATAAGGACCATAAAATTTGGGGGTAAGTTTATGAAAACATTCAACTTTGAGTGAGGTCTTCTTATGAGGTTGCAGATGAAGAAACACCTAGTCCCCTTCATTGAATGGGCGTTCAGAATGACCCTGATCTGCTTTTTGCTTCATGTGATTCTGAGCCATGACCAAATTTTCTTTGAGGGCACGGAGAATGGCCTCCCAAACTATAAGATTGTTTTCAACCTCCTGAACCTTGGAGACACCTAGCATGTATGACATAAAAGGCAATTGTTTTTTCCCGTAGACTATTTCAAAAGGAATCATGCAAGTGGCAGTATGGTAAGATTCGTTGTACCACCATTCATCTAGGGGTAACCACATAGACCATTGCATTTTTTTGTCAGTTGCAGAACAACACAAATATGTTTCCAAACACTTGTTGAAAACTATAGTTTGTTCATTAGTCTGGGGATGATAGTCGATGTTGAGATGAAATTGGTTCCCTTGATCTTGAAAAATTCTTGCCAAAAATTGTTGGTGAAAATGGGGTCTCAGTCAGAGACAATAGAATGGGGCATGCCATGGAGTTTGAATATATTATCCATAAAAAATTGAGCCACTATGGATGCAATGAATGGGTGTTGAAGAGCACAAAAATGAGCATATTTGGAGAGACGATATACTACCACCATGATGATTGACTTATTGCCTGATTTAGGAGAGCCAACAATGAAATCCATAGAAATATCCATCCAAATAACAGGGGGAATTGGGAGCAATTGGAGTGTGCCTGGAGCTTTGATTGTTTCACCCTTATTGCATTGACATGTATCACATTCAGCCACAAAGGTATACATGTCATGTTTCATACCTTCACGGGAAAAGAACGTTTGACCCATTCTTAGGTTTTGGTAAACCATGAATGTTGAGTTGTGGGTAAATTATGCAACTCAAAGAGCATTGTGGATTTAAGTTTTGATTGTTTGCTTAAATGAAAAATACATTTATAGAGAAACTCTTCATTATTCGAAGAGTACCCTAGGGAAGCTTGAGTATCCTGTTGCAATTTTTGGATCATGCTAGAAAGTTTGGAGTCTTGCAACAATTTCCGGTGAACAACTTGAAACCATTCTACTATAATGAAGGAGAGGGAAAAGAGGGACCCTTCATCTTCATATTTCCCTGAAAGAGCATCAAAAACCACGTTTTCTTTACCCTTTTTATAGATTATCTCATAATCATATCCAAACAACTTGGTCACCCATTTTTGCTGCTCCATGGATGAAATTCTTTGTTCCATAAAATACTTGAGGTTATGATGATAAATTTTAACTTGGAATCATTTCCCTAATAGATAAGGATTCCAGAGATCCACTGCATGAAAAATAAACAACATTTCCATTTCATAGGTGGATTGGATTAAATGTTTCTCTAATAGTTGTTTGCTAGTGAAAGCAAAAGGTCTACCATCTTGCATGAGGAATGCCCCAATTCCTTTTCCTGATGCATCACATTCCAGGGCAAAAGTCTTGGTGAAGTCAGGTAGAGTCAGAACAAGGGTTGTGCACAGAGCATCTTTCAAGGCTTGGAAGGATTGATCAACTGTTGGATTCCAACTGAAAGCATTCTTTCTAAGGAGAGCAATGAGAGGAGCTGCATTTTTTCCATAATTATGAAAAAACTTACGATAATAGTTCATTAAACCCAAGAAACCACTCAACCTTTTAAGATTTTTAGGGTGAGGCCAATCCTTCATAGCTTCAATTTTCAAAGGATAAACCCATACGCCATCCTTCCCTACGATATGACCCAGGTACTCAACTTCAAAGGTGCCAAAAGAATATTCAGATTGTTTGAGAAAAAGTTTTTGCTGAGATAATAGATGGATAACTTGAGCTACATGGGAGAGATGGGCTTGCCAACTTTTACTATAGATGAGGATATCATCAAAGAAAACTAAGACAAAATGACAGAGGAAAATAAATAAGACATGATTCATTAGACTTTGAAAAGTGGAGGGGGCATTACATAGGCCAAAGGGCATGACCAAGAACTCACAGTGACCCTCATGAGTTATAAAGGTATTCTTGGGGATGTACTCCTCTTTCATGCATATTTGGCGGTAGCCATAATGAAGATCAAGTTTTGTAAAGTATTGGGCAACACTAAATTCATCCAAAAGGTCATCTATGACAATAATGGGAAATTTTCCATTCCTTGTAAGTTTGTTGAGATCATTGAAATCAAGACACAGATGCCAAGTTCCTTATTTCTTGAGTACCATGGATATTGGAGAAGAATAGAGGCTGGTACTAGGATGAATAACACCATATTCGAGCAATTGTTGAACAATTTTCTCAATTTCATTTTTTCGGGAAAAGGGATGACAATAATGGTGAATATTGGGTGGAATATTGTCGGGTACTAAAGGAATGGAATGATCATGGTAACCACGCGAAAAAGGAATTCCATGGGGAGTGTTAAAGATAGCTTGGTGTCAGGACAATATAGATTGGAGGTCATGGTTCACAAAGGATTTCTCAATGATGTGAATGGAATGGAGTTGGGAAATAATGCTAGAGTGACCTTTTTTGAGTAACTTTTCCATTTGCTGGGAACTGGTGATCTCAAGTGAACCTGTTGTGATGTCTTGGAATTTTTACCACTGTCACTCCTATTGGAATTGCATGGTGAGGTCCTTAAAGTCCATGAGGATGGGGTTTAGATTTTGTAACCATTTAGCACCGAGCACAATGTCAAAACCGCCCATGTCGATAGCAAACATATGAGATTTCAAGTGGTACTAACCAATTTGTAGGCGCACATTTTCACAATGCCTGCCAAATTTCATGGAATTTTTTTACTACACGTATATAGCAATTGATTTACTGGGAAAAGAAATGATGAATAAAATTATGGGTGTTGCCACTATCAACGAGGATTATGACCTTCCCATGCTTAATGTAGCCAATGAGCTTGAGGGTTTGGGGAGCAGAGAATCCAATGAGGGTATGCAGCGAAATCAATAGATCAATTTCTAGTGGATCAAAGGGTGGAGTAGGATCAACTATTGGGGGTAGTTCTTCCACCAAGGAAACTTTTGCCTCTTCATTAGAAACATCCTCATAAATGGCCATAAAAATCTTATGTTGTTGATACTTGTGCCCTGAAAAACATTTGTCATCACAATTATAGGAAAGACCCTTTAGTTGGTGTTCAACCAATTATGCCTGAGTTAATTTTTGGATCTTTAGAGGAGTGGTATGAGGGGAATTATTGGTAGGTAGAGGACAAGGAAGAAAAGAGGGTTTTTGGTTCTAGGAAAAGAAAACATGTTGTGATTCCTTGACACATTGAGTATCTTCCAACCAAGTATGGGGGCGAGACAGGAGGACCTGGGCTCATATTTCATCCTTTAGGCCATTAATAAAGAATTCACTAAAGAAGACATCATACATGCACTCTATTTTTAAAGCCAATTTCTCAAATGCAGGGATAAAATCTTCCATGGTAACAAATTGTTTCAACTTGGTCAAATGGTCCAGATGGTGTGTTCTGGTGTCAAATAATTCATAAAGTTTGGCCACAAAGTATGTCCAAGAAACATACCCTTAGCGATATATTTTACACCATTGCCACCATTTCAAGTGTTCATGATCTAGATAGAGGACATCGTTGTTGAGGTGAGGAATGGAAAATCCTCACTCAAACATTTTCAAGTCTTACTAGGCTAAGCTAAGATAGGCAGGAATGTCACTCTGGGTTTATAGCCTTGCAAAAATACCAATCATCCCTCAAGAAAAATGTTCTTGGACCTGATGTTATTTTAAAGTTATGTGTTTCAATAGTAAAATAAAATTTAAAAAGATTTTTTTTTGTAAATATTTACTAAATAAAAAAGAATGAAGTAAATAAATATTACAATCTGAAAATAAGAAATACACAAGTCTCAATTGAGAAAATTGTATTTTGTTGATAAAATGCTTTCTGAGTTACAACAAGAATGCCTCTTTTCAAACCCTTGCGAGGCTGAGGACCAAGATCATACTTAGAAATAAAATATGGAATTCAACATCATACATAGACAACTGGTATTTGAAAGAAAAAGACCAAGACTGTATACAATGGATCAACCAAGTCACAATCCCACTAAGCTTGACTCTCCAAAATAATCTTAATCAGACCTGAAACTTAATTCATAAATTCTAATAAAACTACACAGGCTATCAAGAGAATTGAACGACCTTCTGAAGCATGTCAAATATCAATGCTTCCTAGTCCTTTCTTCTTTTCCACCTTTAGAAAGATCCTACTATCAACAAGAGGATTAAGCATTTTTAAGAAACTCGGAAAATGGAATGATGAAACTCAGAAATCTCAATATGAAACAAGAGAAAACATTATTAGAAGTGTTTCTCTCAAATTCATCATGTCTTATTTGTCCTTTGGTTCTTCCTTGTATTCTCCAAAAGGTAGTTCATCAAGTATTTGAGATATGTTTAGTTTACTAAAGTTAAATAGAATTAGTTAATAAATAGGACAAATAACTTGTATTGATAAGGATAATTAATAAATAAACAATAACTAAATAGCTGGGGTCCCCCTCTATTTATGCATCTTTTTATTTCAAAAATCATAAATATATTTTCCTTATCGCTCCATCATAAAACCAATCAAATATAAAAATATATCAGCATCATATAACATACTAAAAACATGCATCTCATAATCATGGCATATAACACTTATGTCTCCCATAAAATAACATGATATTTCAAAAAAATTCAAAATCAAATATCATGGTTCTGCCATCTATCCTCAAAAAATGTCATAGTCAAAATCAATCCAAAACATGATCAAAATAATTCAAGAAATTTCTTCCTAAAAAATTGTTCTCTTTCTTTAATAAAGTTCTCATATTGGGACTTGTCCTCCAACTAGGCAATTTCAGGATGCTCTTCATGTACACTTATCTTCCCACTAGTTGTTGATTTAATATTTGAATGAGCAGAGGAAGAGGATCTAGCCATGTTGGTTGAAGTAACAAGTTGTTTACCTTTGTCATTCTAGGAGCAATGTGGTGTGATTTTATGATCCTTTGGAGGAGGAGGAGGCATGGACTCATATGTTGCGACTGTGTGAACATGTAGCACTGGTTGAACCAGAGGTAAAGGAACATATGCACTAGAAACAATAGTATGAATTGGTGGAGGGGAAGGCACAAGACACTGATTGGATCCATAAGAAGGATTAGTAGCTAAATTACCCCATCTGTCAATGTTAGGATACAAAGGAGACTCATGGATGTTCACAATTCCAAGGTGAGGTTGTAAGATAACATTTTGGGCTGCATGAGGTTGTGGCAAGGCTTGTTGATCATCAAGGTTCAAATTCCCGTTTGGATCAGATGTTGGAACTCATCAGTGTCAGCGTCAAAATGAATAGAGAATATTTGTGTTTTGTGCCCACCAGGATGCCAAAAGGTGTTAGGCCCTCAACCTATTCTTCCTTTGTTCCCACCTCTATTGCTTCCTCTACTGAAGAAGCTCATCTAAAACAATGACAATCCAATTAGCACAAGCATAAAATGCCAGTAAGATAAGACATATAATAGAATTTGTCTAAGGCTCTAACACGACTCTACCGTGAAACACAAATGGGTTATGAAAAGGGAAAATGCAACAGGGTCATAAATACATCATCCAACCATCACATCCAGTAAACAACATCAAAATCTGCAAACCATACATGTTGATCATTACTTCCAAAAGAAGAATGTCCATATTTTATTTCAAACTATATCAATATGCAAGTGTTTACCAATCAAAAAATTACTTATATGTTTCTATGTTATTTTTACCATGCTGGCCACATCAAACAATTCATTTTCTTATGCATATTTTATTATATGGACATGGCTATAATGGAGAAAGGAAATTAATGATAGGGAGTTTAGGAGAATGCTTATGAAAAGTGATATTGATGAGGGAAACTATATAATAAATATATGAATTTCTTTTAATGAACTTCACTTTCACCAAGTCATTGACCAAAACTGTCCCTATTGTTCTTTGTCTCAATTAAACCAAAAACTAACCATTCTAGAGATGTATTCAAGGTTGTATTTTCATAGTTGTCATAACAAAAAATTTCCTTTTGATTATACATCCAGAAAGTGTCATTTATGATGCCACATATTTCATCCTAATTACATAGATGGGGCATATTTGAAAACATGAAATCAATGCAAGGGATTAGAGGGAATAATTTGTGTGCAGTGGAATTGATGAAAGATGAATGGGTCTATGTAATCATTCATATACCTTAAATTACTTATTTCTTTTAAATGCAAACTTGTAGCATCGTCCACATATATTCTCACTTAACCACATGCATATGTAAATTTCAAATAGAACATATATTCTCACTTAACCACATGCATATGTAAATTTCAATTAGAATATGCATGTAGGGCTTAGGGATTTAACAAGGAATCTTAAATAGTAGTAAAGCCATATAGTATGCTTATTAAAACTGAAATTCATCGTCCAATACCACCACAATATAACATTTAATTCGTTATTATTTATTTACCATCTCACAACATCCTTCAAATAACCATTCGTGAATACCAAATGAGAATGAAATCAACAATTATGACAACAAAATCAAGCTCAACCATATCATTGTTACGTTGATCAAAACTCCAACAGGCCACAAATAATCAAAAGAATAACCATAGTTTGACTGTATTACATCGTATATATCAATTTGAAAACCAGGGTTCGAATCTCACAGCCCATCATTTACAAAGAAAAGTTTGAAACCTACAATTTCAATGCATGACTTCAAACTCAAAGTGAAGTCGTCAACAACTAAATTGTTTTCAAAAGAACTTGCAATTAAATACCATAAGACGTTGGCAATCAAATGATAAAGAGAATAAGTTTGTGTGGCTCAAACGATATGAATCTGGAATTTAATATCATGCTAGGGTTTCAAACTCATAACTTCTTGTAAACCAAATGGATCCAAGAGTGCGACGGAGCATCGAAAGATTGATTGCATGTGGATTCAACAACCCCAAACAAATCATCAAATCAAGTCTTAAAGATAAAGATAGCCATATATAGTGGTTCCAAAATTATAAAAAAATAAAATCAAAAGAAGACCTAGTAATACTCAAAGGCATGCGAGTGACCTTTTGTCAATGGGTAGACCTAGTAATACTCAAAGGCATGCGAGTGACCTTTTGTCAATGGGTGGTTTAACTCCATGCTCAACCTTTCATAAAAAAAAGGAGAAATCATATATACAAACCTTGAAGTCTTGTACAACTCCATGTGAAAAGATAATGTTTTGGGTCGAACCCATTATTAAAATATAACACCAAAACCCCATAACTGGATGGGTATTTCCCAGCATGACCTTAATAAATAAACAAATACAGAGAGCTCAAGTTCAAATCTCCACCGTAGATAAAGAGGGATAGTCAAGAAACATTTCTTTTCATTGTAAATTGAAATGGAAAGTGCAAGAATTGAATGTTATCAATCTTTAGTAAGAAAATATTCTTTTCATTTTTTTTTCAAGGAACGATGGAGAAGGGAAAGAGAAAACATCCATACACATAGAGATGTCAAACCAGAGCCAATTTTAATCATTTTAGTGACAAAATTATTGTAGAAGATGTAAACCAACTGAAATTCCATACCTTTGCACCAGAAAGCTTTTATACCAGTGACAGATGACCAAGTTTGTTATCAAACTACCAAGTGCGAGGGTCTTCATCAACATAGCTCATATCTCTTTCTTTCAGCCTCTAACAACACAAATGATTGAAATTCAAGGTGAATGAAGAATGAAAGAGAACAACTGTGGAGTAATTACCCACGTCTCGTCGCCTTCATTCATGGCGAGTTTCGACATTATGCCAACCAAACATTTTGATTACATATATGCCATGTCATCAAACAAAACCCTTGTAGTATGTGGATTCCATCAATATATAAAATCAAATAAACCTCGAGCTCGCTGGAAATAAATCCATTATAAACCATACCATAAACTTATACCACATGCAATTTACATCAGCCTTTGCAACTATATGTAACATGTGGTTCGTAACCCGAAACCAACAAGTCACATATAATATACCTCATAACTATACTATGTATCAAATTATTTTCAATGTGAAGTATTATATGATTTGAATCATAACCCAAAGTCTTTAACACCATATAACCAATGATATTTGCATATGGGTAAGAGCCATATAAGTCCATACTAGGTGGTATTTCTTAATGGGTATTTCAATCACATAAACCCAAAAAAGAATTTTATAACCATGCAACCAAATATTTGATAGATATGATGATCGTATATCAACTTTGGAATGATAACACAAACCAACCTTAAACACCATCATAGCATGTAACTTTCAATATTGTAGATAGAGCAATGCTTGCATGACTTAATGTCTTTATACATGTGTTGTTCATTATTTTATTGGAATGTTGAGAACAAGAATGCTTCTAAAGACCATCAAACTGCCATGATATTAAAACTTATTTGCATCCAAAACATCATGCAAGTGAAATATTTCAACATTAACCATACACATGACCAAGATAACCATGAACAATGTTTGCAGAGGACAAAACTGAAAAATATTGTGATGAAGAAAAGCTTTTAGAGACCAATTATTTTGCATTTTCTCTTTGGGGACCCCACCTAATAGCTATATAGTAGTTATAATCATAGGCTTCTCAACAATTTGCGAGCTTTTATATAGGTGATGAAAATTTGAGTCAATATCATGGAAGTCCGATCATAGCAGGCTTAGAACTCAAAATTCTTTTGGTTATTGTTTTGAAGCTGAAAGTAAAGTTTGTTGGTATCTTCTTCTCCTCAAATTTCTGCAAAAAATTTATGGCATGATTTTATGATGATTCACTCATGGAGGGAATCACGAGAAAGAAGAAAGAGGGAAAAATAAAAAATCATCAAGTTTAAACAAGATATATGTAGGTACAACAAGAACTACATAAGTAGTGATGCAAACTGAAAGTCATTCATAAAACTCTGATGTTATTTTAAAACAGATTAAAAGAGAGAATTTATTCAAACACATTTATGAAAAGGAAATGTTGTCCATATTACACATAGTTAAGAAATGACTACCTTACAGTAGGAAGACACTTCAAGGTAAAAAACAATCATGATAGCTTGAAGTACTTCTTAGAACAATGATTATCTTCATAAGAGTAACAAAAATGGATACACAGATGCTATGTTATGAATTTGAAATTATCCACAAAAAATGAAAATAAAATGTTGTGCCAGATGCACTTTGAAGGAAAGAAGAAGACATAGAGGGCTTATTGTGTGCTATTCCCATTTTTCAATCTGATTGGGTGGAAGAAGAAAGGATATAATAGAAGCAAGATTATAATATATGCAAGATCATTCAATAACCACAAGAAGACTCAAGTGCATCAGATAAATTTATGTGAAAGAATGATTCACTATGGTATAAAGATTACCTACAGTTATGTAAGAATTCCCAACTCAAACAAAAGGTCCTTTTGGCATTGCACACTTATCCTATAGGAGGACATTCAGGGTTCTTGAAAACTTACCATGGGATCAAGAAGGATTTTCCTAGGAAGGTCTTAAAACTAAAATTCAAAAGTTTTTGGACGAATATATATTTTTCCATTAGAGTAAGGGAGAGACAATCAAGACCTTGGGTCTCCTATAACGATTAGCCATGCAAAATCAACTTTGGGAAGAGGTTTCAATGGATTTTATTACAGGTCTATCCAAGTCCAAAGGAAAGAATGTCATCATGGTAGTGGTGGATCAACTCACAAAGTATGCCCATTTTTCTCTCTTTCTCATCATTTTAAAGCAAGTAGATTAGATACAAAATTCATGGAAACAATTTAGAAGCTACATGGATTTTCTAAGATTATTGTAAGTAATGCAGAGGTAATTGGGCTGCAACATGCACACAATTACAACACATACCCTGCTACAGAATGTACAACAGAAAAATAAAACAAAAATACTTTTTCCAAATAATGAGGAATCCACTGGAAACTAAAACACTCGAAAACCCACAAATTTCAATGCCATTCATTTATTAATTCAATGCAGAGAACATATTTCTCGATTACATTGAGCCTAAGCCAAAAGGATTGTCATGAATTGTTGCTTGTGTGGCTTAAAACCACAAGGAAATCATCTAGAGGGTAATGGTCTGCGTGTATGGGCTGCAATTATGTTTCACCTTCCTGTGTGCTCACCCAATCTGGAATCTTTCTCTCCAGTCCACCTTCTACGATTTCATTGCTTCATGGTTCACCAACCCCTTCAAAATCGCGCTCCATTTATTTTTAAAAATCCTCCTCAGCTCTAAAACGATTTTCCTTCCCTCCAAGAATGAGTTGTTACTCAAACCATCTCTCTGTCTTCCGGATCTCTCCAACTTCCTTTTGGCCTCAGGTCACATTTTGTCCTTTATCCATGATAGTTGCAACCCATCATGAATGCATACCAGTGTGGAAAAATCAAATGCATGCAACCACAATGTTGCAAATAAAGAAATGTCGCAACACTTGTAAAATTTCATTATGTGCATGTGTTTCAACACAAGTTTCAACACATGGTTCAACACGAGTTTTATCATGAGTTTCAACACGTGTTTCATCATGAGTTTCAGCATAACAAGAGTAGTTGTAGGAGTAATCAGTAGTTTGAATTTAAAACAAACTGACTAAATAAAATGGACCACTAACACAGTCCTTATTCAAATTATTTCCTATTTGCATAATGGAAATATTTTTGGGTGATGCGGATTGCCCAAGACCAAGGATGCTCTTGCATCAAACACCCCTGGTAAGAAAAACATGAGCTCCAACTCATGTGTAGATCACTGTTGAAGTGAAGAGTTCTGCACATGTCCTAACTGATCTTCAGTCACCCACGATGCATCTTTTGCTCCTCGATTCTTCCACTTGATCAAATATTCCATGTACTCCTTTCGACGAGTCTTCTTACCAATTTTGGTAGCAAAAATTTCTTCAATCTACTCGTCAGACTTAATTGGTAGATGTTGTTCCCATTCGTTGAGGGCACCTTCATCTGCTCTTTTGTCCCCTTCATGAAACTCATAGGGGTCAACAACATTGAATGTAGGTGTAATACCCCAAGACTAAGCCCCACTTGAATTGTAAATATGTTTTATAGGCTCGTGAGCCAAGTGATTATAAGCTAGGAGGCTTATGTGATGATTAGGTCAGAGAGCCTAAATGCTAAAGACCAGTGAACCTAATTTTGTATATGTAAACACTCATATCATTAATATAATACATTGTTGTGTGTAGATGGACCACGATAAAAGAGTAAGGGGGACTAAACTCCACTAGGAAGGGAAAGGGAGGGGCTAAGAGCATGGAAAAGGGGCTAAGCTAGAGGGCTTGACTCTAAGGGAATATTATATTATTATTCCTAAAGACTATGTTGAGGATAATTATTTTATTTTAAGTTCTTGTGGGAAAGAGCATGAATCCCAAGTGGAGAGAAGCGAGCTCCTGGAGAGCCATGTGTCAACCAGGGCACATGCAAATATATGTGGGAAAATTAGTATGTTTTCCCATCTTTTCCCATTCACTCATTAAGCATTCACGAAGCCATCCATTCCCTGCAGGAATTGACCTCTACATCATTCATGCACCTCTAGAACCTGTGCGCACTCTAAGATACCATGTACATTTTCTGTTACTAGCAGTAACCCATACCTTTCTTGGGAGGAGTAGCGCACCTATACCTTCCATGAGCCCATACTATGATTTACATGAATTTTTTTGTTGCCAACGCAGTTACTTGACTGAGCGTGGTTGTTGCCATTACCTGTTCCATACCCGAACTTTGTTGTTGCCATCTCCCATACTTGATTGACTTAGGAGATGGAAAAAAGAAGAAGGTATTCAGGCATGTGGGTTTGAAGATGTGGGTTGACAGGCCCGTGAATTGAATAGGCGATTTGTCAGGCCAGTGAGCAACTCTCTCTAGGTGAGAGAGTTTGTTGGGGAAGTGATTTTTCCTGAGAAAGACCAACTGCAACTATAGTGCTATGAGAATTCATGTTCGGCCTCTTGTTGAATCCCTTGAAGGGAAGTGGGGCAATCGAAGGATTGTTGAACAGAGAAGAGGCACACTTCTTGGGGTGGGACAAGCATGTGGGGAATGAGAGGTTGTAGGCTGGTAGTTTGAGTTGGCATCCTGGAACAAAATCCTTCCTGTTGATTGTTTATCTTCCTGTTGTCTCAACCTAGCCTAGGAATCCCTTTACCCAGGTGGAGTTTAGTCCTAGCTTGGGGGTGACCCACTGCTGAGAGTGATGAGTAGCGTGGTCTAAGGCTGGGAGGATCGTGGAAGGCCTACACACAGTTGGCGGTCTTCTATAAAAATATAAGTATCAATTATGTGCTTAATTGCATGTTGTGTATTTATACATGTAGTATAATTGTGGGCATTTCTTGTGTATGTTGCATGTATATGTTTACTGTTATTTCCACATAAATGTGTATATTTGTAGAATGTATTTGTCTGTTTAAAGTTACATGTATACAAATGAAATTATTGTAAGTTTTTAAGTGGCATGACCCAATCTAGGTAGGTTGGGAATGTTACAATGTAATAAGTTTTGCAAGAGTTTAAGTGTGGCATAGCCCAACAGGTCTATGGTTGGGTGTGTGACAATCTGGTATCAGAGCTCTGGTTTTCAACACTGAGCCTAGATTGGGCCGTGTAAGTGGAAATTGAAGTAAAAGTTTTACAGAGAATTGTTGTCGAAATGGACAAAATTCGAGTTTCGGAGTGTCCATGAGTGCCAAGAGGGCACTGAGAGCCAACCTTACTGTGTTTGAAATCTTAGGAGGTGTAGCAATTCGGTAAACTGTAGTGGGCGTAGGATATGTTTAGGAAATATCCAAATCCTCCACATCCATCAAATTTGGGAAGGGAGCACGATGATTAACCCTTCAAGCCCTTCGGACTTCGTTGCTTCGACAAATTTTAAGATTAGGAGGAAAACCCCCCGAAGCTCCGAAGTCCCGGAGTGAATATACACCATAGATTATTTGGGAGAAGGCAGACCATTGGATCCCCCAAGTGGTTCAACAGTTCGACATTCAGGGAAATCTGGTTGTGGTTGCGTGGAGTGCAGTTTTCCCCGAAGTTCCAAAGTTCAGAACCAATCTAAACCGTTCATATTCGAGGACACGTGTCCAAAGATTAGCAGGTGTTCGAAATTTCGACGTTCGACAGTTTGGGGGTGGGGAGGTGTTCAATAGTGAAATTCTTTGAAGCCCGAAGTTCTAAAGCCTTAGAGCTCTGAAGTCTCGAAGCTCTGGGGAACACTTGTTCATAAGTTCGACGTTCGGGTGTTTTGATGTGCTCTGGTGTGGGATTCTCCGAAGTCCTGAAGTCTCAAAGTGTCGGAGCGCCGGAGTGATGCGACATGATGACATCACCATGGGTGACATGGACCTGATCGGGAGTTCGAAAGCTCGACGATTGGGAGTTTTAAAGTGTGCAGATGAGAAGTTTTTCAAAGTCCCGGAGCTCCGAGGAACAATTATTTGCAAGTTCGACATTTGAGAGTTATCAAGTATGTGGGTGTGAAATATTTTGAAGCCTGAAGTGTTGAATTCCTGGAATGCCAGAGTGACATGGCATGATGATGTCACCTAGAGTGACGTGGACCTGTTCGGAAATTCGGCATTCGAGAGTTTTGAAGGGTGTCGTAGAAGAAACCTTCGAAGCCCGGAGTTCCGAAGTCACAAAGCACTAGAGTGACGTGTGTTGACGACAATTTTTGTCAATAGTACTCAACTGACAAAGCGTTTCCACATGTCTAAGAAATCTAGGTCTCCACTTTATCTTTAAACGTGGATTAAACTACTTTATGTTTTGAAACCACTCCATCATGTTTTATACACACATGCCTTTTCCATATTTCAATAACCAACCTTATTATTAAGATTATATTTATTAAAGCTTTCATTCAAGGCACCTTATGCCCTCCAAAAAAGAGTAAACGAATGTCATGAGCACAAGTTGCAAATATTTAAAGAGGATACAAAGTTTGGGTTAAGTCTTTAACACATTACACTTCATATTGAAAGAAGCATAAATCAAGAACTCTCGGTCTTCGGAATCCAATGATTACAAGTACTTCCTTTTTAGTGGATGATATATCGAAGTCCATGAACTAGATCGATTTGTGAGAAATTGAACCTGCTCCTCTGATTCGTCAGAATTCAGCTTTCGAATTTTTATTGCCCACGTGCAGAGTAATATTTCTGCGAGGCAAAGTTCCATAAGTTTTTCTTCCGCTAAAGCACAGCTTGTGTTGTAATGTATTCTTGGAAGTGAGAATTTAGACTATCCTGTTTGGAATACATGCATAGCTCTGCCTTTAAAATCTTCACTCGTGGAAGGAACATGGATGAGGTCATGGGTGTCAAAATTTGTGGATTTTCATCCATCATTCTTGTTATTTCTTCACCGTATTAGATGTAGCAAAGTTAGAGATAGCATCAAAATGTAAACAAACAAACAAACAAAAATGACATGTGGTGGTTTGTTCTAAACTGATTATGCCTCAGTTTGTTGAACTGAAATTTCTCAAACTACCAAAACTGTCTACCCAACATCCATTCTCTCTTTTAGTAGGGATTGACGGGATTGTCGGCAGCAGGGGGTCTTGCAAAGTAGCGAATGGACAAAACGAGGAGGAGCTTCGTTGATTTTATATAAGGTGAAATGTTCCCTTGTCAGTTTGTTGTATTCAAGCCTGATTTTATTTCAGTGCTGATCAGTTTCTGATGTGCAGGTCATCGCCTTGTGTTATCACCGCCATCGCTCCATCCCATTTTGACTAAGCTCTCTTCTTTCTTCTCGTTCTTGATCTTTCTATTGTAACCTTGTTCATAACTCCATGAATTGTATGAGAAAAAAATTTAACTTGAGATCAAAATCCTTACGCTCTGAATTTATTTCTTATTTGTTTCCTGTCATTTTTTGGCTTTTTCCATCTTTATTAATTTAACACTTTAAATTCAATATATATATATATATATATATATATATATATATATATATATATATATATATATATATATTCAAATAATGCACTATGGTTACTGTAACATGATGTATATATATTTCTTTCAATTATTTATTTATTTATTTTAAGTATGAAAGTTTATTATTTTGTTCACTTTTGTAATTAATTTTGTTTTAACTAAAAGAATATTTAAGTATCAATCCTTTAAGCTACTTTTAATTAATGTTTTATATTTTTTTTTGGTAGTTATTAAATCAATTTTTCGTTTATTAAATTACTCTTTTAATTAATCATTTAGGAGTTAACTTTATTTTGTTCACTTTTGAAATTAATTTTGTTTTATCTAAAAGAATGTAAGCTACTTTTAATTAATGTTTTAAATTTTTTTGGTAGTTATTAAATCAATTTTTCGTTTATTAAATTACTCTTTTAATTAATCACTTAGGAGTTAACTTTATTTTGTTCACTTTTGAAATTAATTTTGTTTTATCTAAAAGAATGTTTAAGTACCAATCCTTTAAGCTACTTTTAATTAATGTTTTATATTTTTTTTGGTAGTTATTAAATCAATTTTTTTTTTTTAAATTACTCTTTTAATCACTTAGGAGTTAACTTTTCCCAACTTTTGTTAAGTTTTGTTTTTTTTTAAAGAAATACAAAACAAATACCTCTTCATTTTTTTTTGTTATTTTTATTATTTGCATTTTTTTTAGTAGATTTAGTTTTGTTATTTTAATTGTATAAAACTTCACATAGAAGTAATAAAATTATAAAATCGCATAAAAATCAAATACTGTTAAAAAGTGAAATAAAAAGTGAAGGACTCACGCTTGGACTCTAGGTTAGAGGATATTTAGCCTAGATCTCAATGCGCCTTCTTGTATGAGGCTTTAAGCTTAGGGTGATATTCTCGTCTCTTCCCACCTAGCCCCACAGGAGGTTGAAATGTTGGTGTTGGGGACTCTTTAGTCCCTCAACATTAACAATGTGGCTTGTTGACATCACATAGGGTGACATGGACACACTTGATGCTTGCTATGTGTCATCTTGTTTCGTGCTTTTCAAAGACCTTTTGTACTAGTTATAACTTGACATGTGTCACCCGTCAGATTGGGCCATGTGTCGTCTCTATATTTCTTCCACGTAGCACCCCCTGGTGCATGATTGTAATGAGACTCTGGGAGCTCACCAAATCGGTTTTCAGAGGAATGTGTGTATGTTGTTGCAAGACCTTCCGAAGCAAGGGATCATCGGAGTAACGAAACGCTAAAGTGTCAGCCCGAGAATTCAGAAATTTGGTGTTCGAGGGAATGTGAGTATATTGATGCAAGAACCTCTGGAGCACAAAGCTTCGGAGAGCTTCTCCAGGAATTCGCTAGTTCGGCATTCCAAGGGAACAATGTGTGGAGTAAGAGGAACTTTTGAAGCCTGAAGTTCCGAAGTCCCAAAGCTTCGAAGTAGTGGAGCCCCGAAGCTCCGAAGATGTATCGTTCAAGAGTTCGCCAGTTCGACGTTCAAGAAAAATAAGGCATGAGGTAGTAAGAGCCTTTGAAGCCAGAAGTTCCAGAGCCCCGAAGCCCTAAAGCTCCAGATAACCACATATCAGCTAAGCGCTTACACTTAGCTCTTGGTCATATGAGACTTCAGTCGAAATAAAAGAGAGCTAGTACCCGAATTGTTGTTTTCAAGGACATAAATAGGCTAAAAGAAGGAGTCTATGGGGTACTGATTGGTATAAACCTACACCTAAAGATGTGAAGAAGGCCTGTGTACTTTATGAGAGGATCCAACATGGGTCCAACAGCCAATTTGACTCTGAGAAATAAGAAGAATTGTACATGGATTACCTCCCAAGAAGCACAATTGTTCAAATATCCATAACTTTCTGCTCAAGACTCATAATTGAGAAAGGAAGAAGTCATTAAAAATATATTGGACAGTAGAACCTAACTATTCACCTAGAAAATTGAGGTGAACAGTCAATTTCTAAGAAAATCAGAAGAAATAAGTCTGATGTATTATTGAACCATAATGGTTCATATTTTCATGAAATTGTTGATTTAGTTAACTTGACAAAGTTCTGTTGGCTGCACATTTTGCAGAGTTAACAACAACTAGATCAGACCAGGATCAACACAAAGTGTAGAGGGATGGAAGAGACACATGGGGCTTACATCCAGGGACATGAGATCAGAGGGATGGATGTCCATGTGGGTATTGAAGGAACAAACTCCAATGGACATGGAGAAGGAAAGGACGAAAACATGAATATGGTAGAGACCATTCAAAATTTGCAAAAATATGTCCAAAGTCATAAAGTTTATAATGAAAGGCTTATGAAATCCAAGGAAAAACAGGAAGACTTCAACATGAAGTTAATGCAGAGCCTGGATACAATTGAAAAGAAATTGGATAAGGAGAATGGCTCAAGCAAATTAGGAAGTCATAGGTCTCCTGAGGAGAAAGGAAGATCAAGGAGTGTTAGCAGACATCACCACCACTCCCCAAGGCATTCCAATAGGAGAGCACACAACAACTCAAGTCCATCCCCTATCAGGAAGCATAAGAATAACCCTGGGGTGGATGAACTGCGAGGAGAAATGAACAAAATCAAACCTCCTACATTTCATGGTGAACATAAGAACCATGAAGATGTTGAGACATGGCTGTTAGGCATGAGAAAATATTTTCAATTGCATAATTATTCTTCACACACAGAAGGAAGAATTGTTATCTATCAGCTCGAGGGAAAGACATCCATGTGGTGGGATCAACTTATGCAGGTGCAACACATTAAAGATAAAAATGTTACTTGGAAGGAATTCAAGAAGCATTTTGAAAAGAAATACTTGACTAAGAGATATTATGACAAGAAAATTAAGGATTTCTTTGAACTCAAGCTTGGAAGTATGATCATTGATGAATATGAAATAAGATTTTTGGAACTGTTAAAGTATGTCTCCTTCATCAAGGATGAGACAATTAAAATTCATAGGTATTTAAGTGGGCTTCCATCTTTCATAAGTGACAAGATTCAATATGATGATCCCAAGACTTTGGAGGAGACCATAAGGCGAGTTAAATGCCTATATGATCAGCATAAAGGAAAGCCAACTTTCCAAAAATCTTGGGAAGACAAGAAGAAGTTCAATATGGAACAGAGGAAGAAAGGCAATAAGCCACCATTCTTCAGAAATAGTCCTCAGGGACAACCAACTTCTAGAGAGCCCAAAACGATTGAGACAAGTGGAAAAAGGCCAAGGAAACCACCCATTCAATGTTGGGGTTGTAAAGGAGATCATATGTATAGATATTGTCCTCACAAAAGTGAAAAAGTGAGAGTTGTTCACAATGTACAACAAGCTGAAACAGTGCAGGACATGTGCATAAATTTACCTGGGATCTATGCAGCCTTGGACAACAAGCAAGTTGAATTTAAATCACACATGATTGAAGTGGAAGGTATGATCAACAACCAAGCCATTGAAATTTTAATTGATTCGGGAGCTAGTCATAGTTATATAGATCCTAAGATGGTGGAAATATTTCATTTTACAAGAAGAAATCATGGAAAATCTTGGTTGGTGCAGCTGGCTACCTGAGCCAAAAGAAAAGTTAACGAGATGGTTAAGTCATGTCCAATGGGCATGAATGGGCTGAGCACCAAGGCATATTTAAACATCTTGCCTTTAGGTTCCTATGACTGTCTAATTGGGATGGATTGGTTGGAACAAGACCATGATTTATTAGACTTTCATAACAAAACATTTACTTGTTGGGACGAGGAAGGGAACCTAAGGACAGTGCAGGGAATTACAGGGTAGTAACTATTAGAGAAATCTTTGCAATGCAACTGAAGAAGTGTTACAGAAAGGGTTGTCAAACATTTGCAGCCCATATGGAAGAAACACCTAAGGATAAGGTGCCAAATATTGAATATTATCCAGTCCTAAAGGAATTTGAAGATGTATTTAAAGAAATACCAGGATTACCCCCTAAAAGAGATATTGATTTCTCTATAAATATGATGCCTAGAGCAACTTCAGTATCCAAGACTCCTTACAGGATGAGTACACCAGAATTAAAGGAGTTGAAAATGCAACTTGAAAAGCTTCTGAAGAAGGGGTATATACACCCAAGTGTGTCACCTTAGGGTGCTCTAGTATTATTTGTGAAAAATAAAGATGGAACATTGAGACTTTGTATAGACTTCGGGAAGTTGAACACAATAACTGTAAAGAATAAGTATCATTTTCCAAGGATCGATGACCTCTTTGATCATTTGAAGAATGAAAAAATATTTTCCAAGATTGATCTTAGGTCAGGTTATCATCGGATAAGAATTAAAGAGGAATACATCAACAAGATTGCTTTCAGAACAAGGTATGGGCATTATGAGTTCACAGTGGTGCCATCTGGGTTATCAAATGCACCAGTTGTTTTCATGTGTTTAATGAATGGTATTTTTAGATAGTACTTAGATAAGTTTTCCATTGTCTTTTTGGATGAAATTCTTATATATTCCAAGTCCGAAGAAGAACATGAGCAACACTTGAATATGGTACTACAAGTATTAAGGGAGCATCAGTTGTATGCCAAATTGAGAAAGTGTTCATTTTATCAGAACCAAATTTATTATTTGGGGCATATAATTTCTAAAGAAGGGATAGCAATGGACCTTGAAAATATTGAGGCCATTAGAGGATGGTCAAAACCTAATAATGTGACATAAGTTAGATCCTTCATGGGCCTTGCAGACTACTGCAAAATATTTATTGCAGGATTATCAAAGATTGCACACCCGATCACTTCCTTGCAAAAGAAGGGAATGAAATTTCAGTGGACAGAGGAGTGTGAAAAGAGTTTTTAGCACTTGAAGCAATTATTAACCAGTGCCCCAATTCTGAGGATTGCTGATCCAAATGAAGATTTCATTGTATGCACAAATGCATGTAAAGAAGGACTCGGTGGAGTCCTCGGTTAAAATGGGTATGTTGTATGTTATGAATCAAGGAAGTTGAAGGAGCATGAAAGGCATTATGCCACTCATGATTTGGAGTTGGAGGCCATAGTGCATGCCTTAAAGAAGTGGAGATACTAACTCATGGGGAAAATATTTGAGTTGAGGACAAACCATGATGGTCTGAAAGATTTATTTGATCAACTAACTCTAAATGCCAAGCAAAGCAGGTGGTTGGAATTTCTCAGTGAATACGACTTTGATATAAATCGTATCAAAGGGAAAGAGAACAAGGTGGTTGATGCACTCAACATAAGAGTGCATGAGTTGCATGCTACAACCATCAACATGTACCAATCGGATCTGAAAGACAAAATCTTGGAGGCGGCATAATCAGATTTGCAATACAATGAATCAGTGGTAAAATTACAACAAGGTATTTTGCAACAGAAAATTAAGGTTTACAAGCTGGGAATTGATGAAATTATCATGTACAAAAACACAATTTATGTACCCAATTCTCAATAATTGAAAGATATGATATTGATGGAAATGCATAACGTAACTTATGTTGGACACCCAGGGTATCAGAAAACAATTGCAACAATCAAGAGCCAATATTTATGGTCAGGCATGAAGAAAGAAATTGTTGAGTACATTGCCAAATGTTTGGAGTGTCAAAAGGTCAAGGCTGAGCATAGATACCTAGTTGGGTTTTTGCAACCATTACCCATTCCTGAGTGTAAATGGGAAGTGGTAACAATGGACTTCATCACCAAACCTCCCAGAAAAAGCAAACAACATGATTCAATCATGGTAGTGGTGGACAAGCTTACCAAAGCTACCCATTTTTTTCCAGTGAAACTCACTCACAAAGCAACTAACGTTGTTGATATTTATATGAGGGAAATTTCTCTATTTCATGGTATACCCAAGATAATGATGTCTAACAAAGATCCAAAATTCACATCAAATTTATGGAAAGGATTATTTAAAGGATTTGGGACAAATTTGAATTTTAGCACGGCTTATCATCCAAAATCTGATGGGAAAACAGAGAGGTGAATCAAATGATTGAGGATATGTAGAGGATGTATATGATGGATAAACCATAAAAATGGGAAGACTATATACACTTGGTAGAGTTTGATTACAACAATGGGTACCAAGCATCTCTAAAGATGAGCCCATTTGAGGTACTTTATGGCAGAAAGTGCAACACACTGTAAACTGGGACAACACAGCATATAGAGCAGTGGTTGGGCTAGATTTTCTCAGGGAAATGGAAGAGCAGATGTAAAAAATAAAGAAAAATTTAAGGGTGCTCAAGACAGGCAAAAAATCTATGTTGATAAGGGAAGAACTCGCAGTGAATTTAAAGTGGGTGATAATGTATTCTTGAAAGTGAAGGCCAACAGAAGTTCCCTGAAGTTGGGAAATTGTTTAAAGTTGGAAGCTCATTATTATGGGCCATTTGAAATCCTAGAGAGGATTGGGCCTGTATCTTATATGCTTTTATAACATGCATCAATATCTATTCATAATGTATTCCATGTGTCATTGCTCAAAAGGTATGTACCTTATGTTAATCATGTTATTGATTGTAATGTGATTCAGGTGGAGCAAGAAAGTGCTTTTCAAGTGCATCTGGTATGCATACTGGACCATAAGATCAAGCAGCTCTGAAATTGAGCCATAGAGCTAGTAAAGGTCCAATGGACCTGGTACGGTCCTGAGGATGCGACTTGGGAGCACGAGGATGCTATGCGAGCAGAATACTCGTATCTTTTTGAAGATTTTTGAAAATCTTGGTGTTAAAGGTATATATATGTATTGCACCGAGGACAGTGAAAAAATAAAGGGAGGGGATTGTAATACCCAAAGACTGAGCCCTAGTTGAATTGTAAATATGTTTTATAGTTTGGTGAGACAAGTGATTATAAGCTAGGATGCTTATGTGATGATTAGGTCGGAGAGCCTAGATGCTAAAGTCCAGTGAGCCTAATTTTGTATATGTAAACACTCATATAATTAATATAATACATCACTGTGTGTAGACCGACCACGATAAAAGAGTACGGGTGACAAAACTACACTAGGAAGGGAAAGGGAGGGGCTAAGAGCCTAGAAAAGGGGCTAAGCTAGAGGGCTTGACTCTAAGGGAATATTGTATTATTATTCCTAAAGACTATGGTAAGGATAATTATTTTATCCTAAGTTCATGTGGGAAAGAGCATGAATCCCAAGTGGAGAGAAGTGATTTTATGGAGAGCCATGTGTCAATCAGGGCACATGCAAATATATGTGGGGAATAAATCTATTTTCCTATATTTTCCCATTCATTCACTGAGCATTCACGTAGCCATCCATTCCCTCCAGGAATCAACCTCTACATCATTCATGCACCTCTGGAACCTATGTGCACTCTGAGCTACTCTGTACAATATTTCTTGTTACCAGTAGTAACATGTACCCGTACTAGGAGGACTAGTGCACGTGTACCTTGCATGAGCCTGTACTATGCTTTACTTGAATGTTGTTGATGCTAAAACAGTTCCTTAACTTAGCGTGGTTGTTGCCATTACCTATTCCATACCCAAACATTGTTGCTTCCATCTCCCATACTTGATTGACTTAGGAGTTGGACAAAATAAGCAAGTTGTCAGGCCTGTGGGTGTGAAGAGGCAGGTTGTCAGGCCCGTGAGAAACTTTCTCTAAGTGAGAGAGTTTGTTGGGGAAGTGATTTTTTCTGAGGAATCCCAACTAAAGCAATAGTTTTCTGAGAATTATTGTCCAACCTGTTGTTGAAGCCCGAGAAGGGAAGTGGGGCAGCTGAAGGATTGTTGAGCAGAGAAGGGGCACACTTCCTGGGGTGGGACATGCATGTGGGAAATGAGAGACTATAGGATGGTAGTTTGAGTTATCATCCTGGAATGAAATCCTTCGTATTGACTGTGTATCTTCCTGTTGTCTCATCCTAACCTAGGAATCCCTTTACCCGGGTGGAGTTTAGTCCCAGCTCGGGGGTGAGCCACTATTGAGAGTGATGAGCAGCATGGTCAAAGGTTGGGAGGATCATGGAAGGTCTGCACACAGTTTTTGGTCTTCTATAAAAAGATAAGTATCAATTATGTGCTCAATTGCATGTTGTGTATTTATACATGTTTTATAATTGTGGGCATTGTCTGTGTATGTTGCATGTATATGTTTACTGTTATTTCCGCATAAATGTGCATATTGGGAGAATGTATTTGTCTGTTTAAAGTTACATGTATACATATGAAATTATTGTAAGTTTTTAAGTGGCATGACCCAGTCTGGGTAGGCTGGGTATGTTACAATGTATTAAGTTCCATAAGAGTTTAAGTGTGGCATTGCCCAACAAGTCTACGGACGGGTGTGTGATAGTAGGAGATATGTCAAATTTCTTCGGAAGTTCGATCTGATAAGCATTATCAAAGATCTTTTTCAGGATTTGGCATGGACCTATCTTCTTGTACTTGAGTTTATTATATGTTCCTTGAAGAAATCACTCCTTCATCAAGTGAGCCATGACCAACTCACCATCTTAGAATACCTTTCGTATTCTATGATGATTTGTTCTTTGCTTATAACTATCATTGTTGGTCTGTAATTTCTTATTTACCGATTCTTGTAATTCATGCATACTGGCCACAAAATCGTTCGCATCAACACTCTTCTTGCCTTCCAAATCCGTCAATGCAACCAAATCTACCACACCTTTCGAAAACCATCCATAAACAATTTGAAATGGACTCTTTCCCGTAGATATGTTCACCGAATCATTATATGTGAATTCAACTTGGGCCAATGCCAAATTCCATTGACTAGGATTCTCTCCACTTAAAATTCTCAACAAATTTCCTAGACTCTCGTTCACTACTTATGTTTGACCATCCTTTTGAGTATGATACGTTGAAATGTACAACAAATATGAACCTAAATTTTTCCAGAGTGTCCTCAAAAAATTCCCAAGAAATATGGTATCACGATCTAAAGTAATACTATGTGGAAATCCATGCAATCTGACCACTTCATTGAAAAACAATGCATCTACTTCACTAGAATCACAAGTCTTCTTACACGCTATGAAGTGTACCATTTTCAAAAATCTATTCACCACTACCATTGATGAATCATGTTTTCATCGATTCATAGGCAATCCTAAAACAAAATCCATACTGATATCCTCTCAAGGTCCTTTGGGTACTGGTAATGGAGTATAGAGTCTCGTGTTCCAACTTTTTTCTTTGTCTAGTTGGAAGATCCTGCAACCTTCAACAAACTTTTGAAAATCCTTATTAAAGTTGGTCCAAAAGTACCTCTCCTTTACCAAGGTTGTGGTCTTATCCATCCCAAAATGTCCTCCTAAACCACCACTATGTAACTCTTTAATGATATTCAGTCATATGGAACTTCTGGGAATACACAACTGTTGATTTTTAAACAAAAACCCCTCCTGGATATGGTAGTTGAGATATGGCATTTTGTCTAAACTCCAAGGCTCCTTACGTGCCTTCCAAGCATCTGATAAATCTGCATCTTCTTCATACAATTTCTTTAGACATTTCATGCTTACCACTTTTACCGACATGGTTTTGAGTAACACTATTCTCTGACTTAATGCATCAACTACCTTATCGGACTTCCCAGATCTATGTTTCAACACAAAAGAGTAACTTTGCAAGAATTCTACCCATTTAGTATGCTTTTGATTCAACTTACCTTGGTTGTTAATGTACTATAGAGCTTTGTGATCCATGAACAAGACAAACTCCTTTGGCAGTGGATAATGTCGCCATTTCTTCAAAGCTTGCACAATAGCATAAAATTCCTGATCATAACAGAATAATTCTTTCTGGACTCGTTCAAATTCTCGCTGAAAAATGCAATGGGTCTATTCTTGACTTAGAACTACTCCAATTTTTGTTCCACTAGCGTCACAATCAACATGAAACACTTTAATAAAATCTGGTAATGCTAATACTAGTTATGTTGTTACTCTCTTCTTCAATTCTTCCAATGACTTCTCTCCTGTTGCAGTCCACTAAAACACTCCCTTCTTCATACATTTTGTAAGAGGTGCACATATTTGGCTAAATTTCCTAATGAATTTTTGGTAAAAGCCTTCCAGTCCATGGAAAATCCTCACATCAAATGTGCATCTTGGCATTGTCCATTCAAGGACAACCTTCACTTTCTCAGGATCCATTTTCAGTCCTTCCTTTCAAACAACAAAACCCAGGTACACTAACTCTCGTTGCATGAATGTACACTTCTTCAAGTTTATCAATAGCTTCTCTTCTTTCAAGTGTTGTAACATTGCTCTCACATGCTCAACATGCTTTGTTATGTTCCTGCTAAAAATCAATATATCATCCAAATATACAACCATGAACTTACCCAAAAATGGCTTCAAGACTTCATTCATCAATCTCATGAACGTGTTAGGCACATTAGTTAACCCGAATGACATCAGTAACCATTGAAATAGTCCATCTTTTGTCTTGAATGATGTCTTCCATTCATCACCTTCTTTGATCCATATTTGGTGATAACCACTCTTCAAATAATTTTTTGAAAAATATATTGAACCACTCGGGAAATCCATAAGGTCATCCATTCTGGGCAATGGAAACCGATACTTGATAGTGATCTTGTTTATAGCACATGAATCAATACACATTCACCATTACCCTATTTTCTTTGGAGTAAATACTGTTGGTACTGCACACAAACTCAAACTCTCATGAATTAACCCTCGATCAAGCAATTCCTTCACTTGTCGATTCAGTTCTTCACTCTATGTTGGGGTCATATTGTAAGGCGCTTTATTACGTAAACTTGATCTAGCCATTAAATCAATTTGATGATAAATACTTCTCATTGGAGGAAATCCTTTTGGAAGATCATTAGCAATAATCTCCTTAAATTCATCCATCAACAACTTTATTTCTGTAGGTACAACATTTGGCTCCTCTACACTTTTCACTTCTTTTGGAATAAATGCTAAAAAAAATGTTAATTTTCTTTCTTCCTGTAAGAATTCGTTAGCAGAACAAAGCATGATCCTACTACTACTCATGTTTATATCAACACAATTTCTTGTTGCTACTACTGTATCCTCCAACATTGGTGTTAATTTATATCATTGTCCATCTTTCTTGAAATCATATGTGTTTTTATTACCATCATGGTGAACTTGTTGATCAAACAATCACGGTCTTACCAACAATATATGACACACATCCATCTCAATCACATCACATAACACCTTCTCTTGAAAACTCCCTATTTGAAAATTCAATACACATTGCTCAGTCACAGTCACCTACTATCCCTTTTTCAACCAAGAAACACGGTAAGGGTTTCGATGGTTCAACCTTGTCAATTTCAGTTTGTTCATGAATTCAATGGATACCAAATTTTCTGTACTTCCTCCATCTATAATCAGGTTACAACATTTTCCTCAAACCTTACATTTTGTCTTAAAAACTTTCTTTCATTGTTTTGGTTCCTTTGCCTCTTTTTGTTCAGATTTAAGAAACACTCTTCGGAACAACAAATTCTCACCTTTTTCTTGTTGAAGAAAAATCACATTTTCTCCAACTACTGAAGCTTTGTCATCTTGTGTGACTTGTTCCCATGCTTCACCTCTTCTCTCTAAAGTTTTCCTTTTGTACATTCAGACTTCTTGTGTCCCTCTACACCACAGTGATAACAAGTGATTACATATTTTCCTTTTCCTCTTCCGAATCCTCTGCCTCTACCAGCTCCATTTCCTCCTCTGCCACCTTGACTATTTGATCCGGATTATTTTCGGCACGAAATGGGGGCGAAGATATAATAAAGAAATACACAGAGATATCACGTATATCCAATAATATAACAGAAATATATCAGAGATGCAACCATAAACACAGAGATACAGTAATACACGATTTCTATTAATGAAATAAATGTACAAAGACTGTAAAAATACAGAGTGAAAGACTCGCTAGAATGGTGGCAGCTTATCTCTGAGAAGAGATGTGACGGCTACTCGCATTCGAAAGAACATGGTTACAATGAGGCTAGAAAGGCATTTTTACAATAGATGGGAATGCCAAAAGTCCTAGACATCCAAAAACCTAACCCTAGGAGATGAAGCGCCAAAAGTCATGTGGGCCCCGTTTGGGTAAGTTGGTGCATCAACTTCCCGGGGTCGTAACTTTTGCATACGATCTCC
>ML821115.1:13782-36011 GCA_009831015.1 Picea engelmannii | reverse complement strand
TAGCTCTTCTTACAACAAAGAAAAATGGAAAATGATGATGAAAGAACTCTTTACAAATCCACTCAATGGGTGAGGTGGATTGTCCAATGTAATGGTGCCAATATGCTCTTGACAAGGATGGAGTCCTCAAGACAATAGAGGAAACATAACATTACTTTGAATTCCTTGAGAAAATGAGGTGCATTCATGGATTTTTATAGCATTGCTTTGGGTTATTGTTTAACTGCTTTGTCGTGTGAAAAGAGGCCATTTAGGGCATTCCTAGGTCTTTGACCAGCCCACCAGTCGGATCCAGTCCAAATTTTAGGGTCAAATCGGCTTGGGAGCTTAACCATAAGTGGGTGGGAGGCTGACCACTCTCATAAATGCGTCGTTTAGCAGGTGTGCGGCTTTTTGCAATAACAGTCGCACATCGTGCACCTGTGCACTATTTATGTGTTCCTATTATGCGCATGCACATGCGCACCCAATGTCTGCATAGCGCTCTTCAATTTTTCACTACTTTGTATAGTTTTTGACCTTTTTTTAATGTTGTGGTATTAATTCAGGTCCATGAATGACTTCATCACTGTTTGAGGATGTTGAGTTCTTGTAACCATGTGTGGATGAAATTTCAGTGATAATAGATGCCCCCTGATGGATGAGGTTAGGAGCATATGTATAGACGAAATCCATCAATGTTTCTTCTACTGAGAATATTGTTGTAAGAGAGAGAAAAAGTGGGATCGTCCAGAGCGATCCATTGGAGGGAAAAAGGAACCAGTAGGACCTGACCTTCCATGAGGTGTGTAAAATATAAAACTGTGTACAAACGAGGCGAGCATGCCCCATGCTCGTGTCATGTAACTCTGAAAAAAGATGACTGAAATGTTGGTGTACACAACTGCAGCGCCCTTGGGGGCGGTTGTGATAAAGGCAGAAGACAATTCTGCAAATGAACATACTCTGAATAGTAGGCAGTGATCGCGGTAATAATTAGCAGCGATTATGTGGGCATTGATAGCCCAACCAAGTTCAGAGGTCTTCGAAAAATGAGAGAATAACTGCAATAGTCGCAAAGTAAGACCCACCATGACATGAGAAAGTGTTGGCGTCGAATGTCATGGGGGTCAACGACAGCAGGGAGAAATGGTGTTTCACTCTGTGCCATCTGAGATCTCTCATTGAGTGGAGAATCAGAATCAAGATACTGTCACCCTTTTGGAAAATTGTGCTGATGTCAACAAAAAGGGGAACGCGACTCCTAGAAGCAAATGGCTTCGTGAAATCTACTGAGGTGAGGAAGTGGCAGAGGTACATGGACGAAGTCAAGATGTGGGAAGACTCAAGACTGCCCTTGGTTGGAGGATGTGTGAGATAAAAAGTGGTCACAACCGTTCAACGAGGTCGAGTGTCAGGGGGATGACAAGACCAAGGATAAGTTGTGCCAGAGGTGGGACAAGGTGAACAAATTTAGAGGGTAGAGGTAAATGACCTGTGGGGTACTCTGAAGATATGGACGATGCCGGCAAGGGTAGATGATAAGTAGTGCTCCAACCAAGGGTGACATGGGTTGCGGTGGGCCAAAAAGAGGGAAGTATGTCACCAAAGGTGACGACACAAAAGGTATTGTAATGATTGGAAATAACGACGTTTGTACAATAAATAACGAATAATTTTGGGGAGAAATGTACAAATACAGAAACGGGTGCCCCGGTGTGATATGGGTGGCCCGTGTATGGCATAATTTGCTCGGAAAACTGATGAAGGGTGGGGCCCCCATTGGTGAGTTTCTGTATGAGGTAGGTGAAATGGAGGGAGATTTGTATATGGGAAAATTGATTGTGGATGAAATGGAGGGTTCATGATACTGCGGAGGTGCAGTCAAAAAATAGAACCATGAAGAGATAATCTGGGAGTCCGTGTGGGAAAGCTAGCAAAATGAGGAGAAGGAGTATGTGGTTGATTTGCGACATGATGAAAGACTATTGGGACTCCCATCCCTAAAGGGTTTTGAAAAACAACATGAGTGTCAGAAGTTGCAAAAGGTGTTATGAATAGGACAACTCATGTGGGTAAGAATGCTACCGGGTAACAGTACGAAAAATGCAAATGGAGGTGTGGGTACTGCAGAGCCAGGAATGGGGATCCTAGAGGCAAATATCAGAGGCTATGACTGGAAATATAAGTGTGATACAGAGGGAAAGACTACATGCCAGTGCTGAGTATATACCTGAAGGGTTGTGTCGATGTATGATGATCAAGTACCTGCACACATGAAAACCAAATACCCAACGTGAACAATATCTAAAGAGAATCAAAGATATGAGTATGTATTTGATAAGCGTGAATATGCGCATGTGTACCTGACCAGGGTATGAAAAATGGCACCCCGGGGGCTCATGATGAAAAGAGGCCCAGGGACTGCTGTGATGTAGATGACAGGATGTTGATCCTCTGGCTGAAGATGGATCGAGAAATGGACACCGTGGGCTCTCAGAACGGTGAGTGGAAGTTTGGCAAAAAGGCCTATATATAGCTGTAGGGCCCACATTGCCACCTCATTTGTACCTGCTGTAATAGTGACTGGACGAGTAGTTTTCAGAGGAGATTTGGAGATTCGGAGAGGATGAGGCATCCAATTGGTGATTAGCGATGCGCGGCTGTGACGTGGACAGGCACGCACCAGTGCGCGCCTGTGTAGGTAACAGGTGCCCCTGAGAGCGTGCATGTGTAAGTAACATGTGCGCCTGAGAGCACGCCTATGAAGCTAACAGGTGCGCATACGTGTGCACCTGTGTAGTGAACAGGCGTGCATGTGTGCGCACCTATGGGTTAAAACAACCACGCTGTAGAGGCAAAGTTGACAGGTGTAAAATTGATTTTTGTGATGTTGTTGATGGTCTCGTGGGATGATATAAGACTTTTTGTTGTGGCTGCAAGTGGACAGTTTGCACGATGCCAGTGGGTTGGAGAGAGCGATATTGGTCCCAGCTACGAGATGCTATGGCTATTGAAGACCCAGGTGTACGAGCGACTTTGGCAACCTGTGGGTTGCTAAAGTTCTTTGAGTGCCCTTTGACATGGGCGCAGGAGTATCTTCTGCAGTTCCTGATCCAGATGTGGAGTCCGGAGCTGCACTGCTTCCTTGTGCGAGGAGAGCAGATCCCCTTCACTGTGGTGGAGGACGTGTACTTCTTGACTTGGCTCCCGTTTCGGGGTGTGCCCCTACCGGCGGAGCCGGCGCTACTGAGGGATCTGACCCTAGCAACCGTTGGCCGAAGATACTGTTCAGGTCAGAACTTTATGTCCGGGACAGTTGTGAGCATTGGGTCGATAGATGCCCTGGCGCATCGCTGTATATTAGCGATGATTGTGAGAGTATATGGGTCACTGGCGACCCAACGGATCAGTGGGGGCCAGTTGTTGGTGACGGGGAGAGTGCTAGTTGGCGAGCAGTTCACCTGGGGGCTTACGCTACACGCGAGGATGGTGGGGCAGTTGGACCACTGTCGGTCCACGAATATGGAGGATTTTGCCTTCGGGTCCATCCTAGTGGATTGGTTTCTAGAGAGGGTGTCGATGTTTCACCCTAGGATTCTATTGGGTGTGCCTGGGGCGCGAGAGCCACGACTGAGGCGATGGTTGACCTTGTTGTTGCGCCATGGTGGTGGCAAGGGTTTCCATTTCTTTACGGCAGAGGCAGCACAGGTCTGGCGACAGATGTCGCAGGTGATACTATGGTACCCCTATGTCGGGGTTGACTTCCGGGATGATCTGGACATGGTACTACCTCCCGGGGAGGTTTTTGACCACTAAGGTATGTGGATTTGATGATGTTGATATGTATGTTTTGTGTTTTTTGAGATAGCATGACTTATGTATATGATATAGATGTTGATACTATCTGGTGTTTGTTTGCATGTGCAGATGTGGCACCTTGCGGGCGCGAGGTGGAGCTGCAGAGAGCGCCAGAGAGACCGTCGCGGGGAGAGAGACATTGATGAGAGGACACCACTGTGTGACCAGTTGAGCTAGAGAGGGCATCGAGGAGGCGTTGGTTTGATGACCCTAGTGCTGGGCCATCACACGCTCCTCCGGTGGTGGCTGGAGATGATTTTAAGGACATACGCCGTCGTCTAGAGATGATATTACAGGATGTGCCTGAGGGCATATGGTCGCGCATCAAGGATGAGGCTTTCCTGGAGTAGTGTGTGGGTGTGCCGCCACCATGGCGGGCCATAGTACGACAGGCATCAGTGGCGGCTACGATGACAACTGGACGACTGCCGTCAGGGCAGGAGGGGCCGGTCGGGGGTGGACCACCACTGCCTGAGGGAGGAGCAGGCGGTGGTGCTCTGATGCATTTGATGTATATATATATATATATTGTTGTATATAGGCTGGTGAGCCCATTTTGTACCTAGGTGCTTCATTGGCCTGCGGATACCTGTATTTTTAATGTAAACATTCAGATGGCACTGTGGACCTTTATATATACATGAGTATACATTTTTGAGATCTATGTGGTGTTTACATGTCTTTGGTTAATGTTTTGATGATGTATATTCTATATATATGCTGTGACAGGTTTGTGTTATATGCTTATGTATGTGTAGCTTGATGTGATATATGCCAGTCTAACACAATATTAGCTAGGTTATCTGTAATTTGATTCAATTGTCTTGGAATATGTGTAAATGTAATGGAATCAAAATGTCGAGATAAAAGCCTAACCTGCAAGTATTTGCGAAAGAGGCAAGGATCACGGATGCGGTACACATTGTTGAGCTTGAGAACGACTAGTTGAGAGTTGAGGAAGACACTAAGGTGACGAATATGATGATGATGGGCGTCTTCTAGGAGGCCAATGACAACAGTGTATTCGTCTTAGTTGTTGGTTGCTGAACCCAAACATATGCCGCTCGAATGGAGCATTTCATGTGAGGGGGTGTAGAGAGCCCAAGCAGCCGAAGAAAGATTTTGTGTCCAACGGCTGGTGCCATCTGCGTAACCGATGTGGTAGGCTGGTGGAGGAAGCATCTGTCAATAGCACAAAGGATAGTTTAGACGTGAGGGAAGGGAAAAAAAAGATTAAAAAAATGCTATGAAAGAAATAACCTAAAGTAGAATGACTACATTTAAGTGTAAAATTTCTTGAGATACAACCCGTTGACGGGTTCTTTGAGAGAGAGGCCTTCGGGAGAGGCCAGAATATATGCGACTTTGGTGAGGCAATGTTGAATGATGTATGGGCCATGCTAGAGTGACTCAAATTTGTCGTGGCCAAAGGTATCATGAGCGATATCGTAAGCCAAGACGAGTTTGCCTTCGTGAAATGAGCGAAGGTTGACATGGCGATCAAAGGTAGCCTTGGATCAGTTTTTAGCTACCTCGTTGTTATGTAAGGAAGATCGACGATCTTCATCCAGAGACTCCAAGTTCACCAAGAACTGCTCCATTGGAGCAGTGTCGGGTAATAGCTCAATTGCGGTGCTTAAGGTGGGAATTTCGCACTCGATGGAGAGAGTGGCTTCAACCCCATGGACTAAATGAAATGGTGTGAAACCAGTAGCGGTTTTCACAGCCGTTCGGTAAGCCCATAGCACAGAAAATAACATATGATGCCAATTGGTTTTATGTTTATTAACCGTGCGTTGTAACATGGTCTTGAGGACTTTGTTAACTGCCTCGACTTGTCCATTAGACTAAGGGTAATATGGTGAGGCAAACTCGTGAGAGAATCCTAACTGAGATGAGAGTTCGACGAAGATCTCATTCTCGAAGTGTTTCCCATGGTCGGAAACAAGTTGGAGGGGTACTCCAAAACGGGATATGACGTGGTTAAAGAAAAAACACGCTGCAGTGTCAGCGGTGTTGTTGAAAGTGGGCATAGCTTCTGCCCATTTGGTGAAGTAATCAACGATGACAACGATGTATTTGTGACCATTGCTGGAGGGGGGATTACAAGTCATAAATTTGATGCCCCATTTACAAAAAGGGCTGGCAGTAATGACAAGGTGGAGAAGAGTGGGGGGAGCTCAAGCTTTGTTGGCATAGAGCTGACATTGCTCACATCGTTTCATGGCATGAATGCAATCATGAAACAAGGTAGGCCAAAAGTAACTGGCTCGAATAATCTTTTGAGAAGTGGATATGCCCTACAGATGGCCCCCACATGCACCGATATGGTAGTCGTTTAAGACTCTATCAACCTCCTCAATAGTCAAGCATTGACGAAGAATGGTGTCGACACCTCGCCAGTATAGGATGTCTCCGATGAGGAGGTAGCGGGGGGGATGATGGTGAATACGATGACGATCATCTCGTGAAAGGTGGTTACAGAACTTTTGAGTGCAGAGATAGAAAAGGAGGTCGTCGTACCAAGGATCATCCGAAGTGATGTAAAAGAGATGTTCGTCGAGAAATTCGGTGTTGATGGGGGCACTGGTGGAGTCAGAGGGGAGGGTCGTGATAAGTTCGGCGAGAACGAGGGCCTTCTTAATATTAGGTGTTGAGAACTCGAGGTCGTACTCCTGAAGGATAACGATCCATCGAGAAAATTTGTCGTTAACTTGGCGACGGCTAAGCAAGTAATGCATAGGGTTGGAATCTGCGACAACCTTTGTTGTGCGAAGCAGAATGTAGTGGCACAGTTTCTGGACTGTGAGGACGACTACAAGAGAAAGTTTCTCTTCGTGTTTATACTTCAAGTGTGGCCCTGAGAGGTTTTTACTAACGTAATAAATGACATGTTCACAATTATCATCTCCTAGCTGGATGAGGACGCCGGCTACTGATACAGCTGATGTTGATATGTAGAGGATATAGTCGCGATTGTAGTCAGGTGCACTAATTAAAGGTGCATTTGAAAGTGTTGTTTTAAGATCGTCAAATGACTGTTGGGCATGGTCATCCCAGTGAAAAGGGATGTCGTGACGTAGTAAGCGAAGGAAACCATGTGCGTGTATGGCATAATCCGGAACAAAGCATCTAAGAAAGTTAGCTTTACCCTGTAGGCTCTGGAGTTGTCGTAAATTCTGGGGAGGTGGAATTTCGGTGATAGCTTGGACTTTGAGGGGGTCCATAGTAATACCTCTTTGGGAAACAATAAAACTGAGGAGGTTCCCTACGGTGACACAAAACACACACTTGAGAGGGTTCAAGTGGATGTTGTACTGATGACACCATTGAAAGATGATTCGTAAATCATCGAGATGTTGGGTGCGTTTCTTGGATCGAGCTATGAGGTCATCCAAGCAGGCGAGGATGATATTTTCTAGATCGTGAAAGATGTATGTCATAGCCCGCTAGAAATTTGCGTCGGCATTCTTTAAGCCAAAAGGCATGACACGATATGCAAAAGTACTCCAAGGGGTAGTAAATGCGGTTTTATACTGATCGACGGGGTGAATTTGAATTTGATTGTAACCAAAGAATCCATCCATAAAGGAGAGAGCCTCGTGGTCGACGCAGTCGTCGATAATTTGATTGATGAAAGGCATTGGAAAGTTGTCTTTGGGACATGCGTGATTGAGATTGTGAAAGTCTGTGAAAACGCGGATAGTGCCCTGTTTTTTGTTAACGGGTATAGGGTTGGAAACCCATGAGGTATAAGCTATGGGGTAGATGAAACCAGCAGCGCGTAATTTGTCAATTTCGGCTTTGATGGCCGCGGCTTTGGATGGGTGTAGCGGTCGTTGTTTTTGGCGAACTAGTGTAATGTCAGGCCAGGTGTCGATGCAATGTTCGACAATAGAGGGATCAAGGGCAGGAATTTCCGTGTATGACCAGGTGAAAATATCCCTATATTCCTGGAAGAGGGCGTTATATGCGGTGATTTCCTGAGGAGTGCAAGCAAATCCAATGGTGATTTCCTCGACGATGCCATTTTTAATGGAAATGTCAACTTTAATGGTGGGGGAAATGTTGGCCATGTTGCCTTCTTCAAAAGCATCCAGGGCAGGAATGGGGTTTTTGAACTAGGCAATAGGCCCGGATGGTATAAAGTCCTTGGTTTCGATCGCGTAAAGGGGGTTTTGGTTAGGAGGCATGGAGGCGTCCTGTGGAGAGAAGAGTGCACGATGGTGTAGCACATCCCAGGGAGAGTCTAGGTGGTTTAACTCTTCGAGTATTTCTTCATCACATTGAAAGTGACAGGAATACAAGGGGTCGTGAGGAGTGATCTCGGTGACAGTGGGTGTGTGGTTTCCCCCTGGTGAAGAAGCAGGGGGAACATTGTTAGGGGATGGTGAGGGTTCACTCGACATAAACCATATATTGAAGTACTGAGGGGTACCTGTGGTGGTTGGGTGGAGAGTGTCCGTAGGGGTATGAGCCGGAGAGTTGGGGGGGTTGGGGGGTGAATCCTCAAATAAGTCATCTAAGAACCATGGAGGCATTGGGAGGACCTTGGGTTCGGGAGAAATGACATGAAGATCCTCTAGTGACAAGGTAATGTCAATTATCGCCTCTGTGGGTCGGTGAAGCAGAGTCAATTGGCGTTGCCTGTATTCAAGGATCATAGGACACTGGTATGTGAAATGAGCTAATGAATTGAAGAGAGAGCAAGGGCGTCTCATACGTTCATTGACTGAAGTGGTGACATAGCGTATGTCAGTGATATTTGTTGATGAGGACGCAGCAGGACTGGGATTGCTCTGGAAGTTCTGGCGTACTGCAACTAATGTCTGCCTAAAGCGTGGCAGATCTGGGCAATGGTGGGTATAATGGCCATACTCTGAACATATAGCACAAGCGTATTTGGCCCTCAACCCTTTACTACTGGAAAGGGGGGTGGTAGTGGCGAGACTAGAAGTAATGGCGGGTGTTGGGGGAGTGTGATTGAGTAGGATCAAATTCTGTAATTCTGGTAGCGACAGACAGTTGTTGGTTTGGTGTCCCTCTTTCTCACATAGCGCGCAAGGTGGTGGGATGTGGGGAGGAAGTGGGGTTGTGGGATCCTTCTTCCTTCTTCTGCCCCCAACTGTGGCAGGGAGGTTAGTGAGTGGGGGTGTGGTTGGAGTAAGAATGGGAATCGTCATGGGGATTCCTTCTTTTTGGGGGGGAAGGGATAGTCGAGGGACCATCTCTGGTGGGTGTAAATACCAAATGGGGATTGCTAACACCATATTAGGTAGTGTGAGTGTGGCGGCTACCTAAAAAGATTCGATACCTGGTGGAGGGTAAAAGAAGGCAATTTGAGTGATGGCTTGGGGAATTGTCTCCCAAACTGGAATATGTCCTTGGGGAGAGGTGGAATCATGGACTGGTGGGGTTGACGAGTGTGCAGGAGGTTCTTGAGGAGGGGGTTCTGCGATAAGTGGGACGTCAGAGATGACAAAAGCCTCTGTAGGAGGAAGGGTATCCTCTGTGTGAGTTTTGTTAGATGATATGACACATACTTGATTGGACGGACGAAGGAGTGGTGGTGCTCCATGGTATGTTCCTAACAAGGATGGATCTTTAAAAATCCCAGGACCCATCTCGACGAGTGGATATGCATCGTGGCTTGTGTGGATGAGAGGAAGAATGTTATCGATGTTGGTAGATGGCTTAGGCTCATAATGTGAGACTTGGTCAATAGTAACGATCTTACCATTGTGAGGGAACATCATTGTTCGAAAGATGGGAGAAGCCACTGCCTTCATAGTGTACATGTAGCTACGACCGAACAAGATATTATAATCGAGAGGGGCATCGATAACTTCGATATCGATGAGAATAATCTTGCCCCCGAGTTCGACGAGGACATTTTGGAAGAGCCCTTCAGGAGAGGATGGTCGTCCGTCATAAGCTTGTAAGGTGATGGCAGAGAGAATGAGTTCGGGGCAACCAAGCTTCTGCCATATTGTTTTGGACATAATGCATGTAGATGCACCTTCATCGATGATACACCGATGAACTGTGATTTTCTGTATTTTCATTGGTATTTGAAAAGCAATCAAGGCGGGAAGACGAGGGTCTTTGCTGTCGATATCAAAGGTGATGAGTCGGGTATCTGCAGGTTCGACTACCCCCAAGGCAGAAAATAATGATTTCCGCTGAGTAGGACAAGTTTGGAGGACCTCCAATATTGACATGGCAGCCAGGGATTGCGCTAAGTCGTCTACCAAACTATAGTTATGAGATTCCCTAGCCTGTGGGTTGTGGACATTCCTGCGCAAGGGGATGTGAGCGATGCGAAGTGGTGGTTCGGTGGAAGGGTGAGGGATCACTAACGGGGGTCCCGTCGATGTAGGGTTTGTCTCTGGAGGGAGGGAAGGAGACTCAGAGGGTGCATGATACTGACGATTACGTGTTTGTAGAAGGATTTCTTCCTCACTTGTGAGGAGATTTGTACGATCTGCTAGATTGTTGGGGTTGAGGTATTGTCCCACAGGAGGTGGGGGATGTTGTGTGTCATGTTGGGTGTTTATCACACCTTGATGTGGAATAGGATTTTGCAGCACAGCGGGAGGGGGTTGTTACACGTATTTTTGTGGTGCCTGCTAAGGGGTAGGCAGTGTGGGAGAATGGGGAAGACTACCAGAGTCTTTCAACCGTTTGAAATCAACGATCTGGGGGTAATGATGGGTGTAATGTCTGAACTCACCACAAAGGGCACAAGGGAATATGGTTTTAACATTGTTGTTATTTCTCCCTTAGCGTTTATTATTACCCCCTTGGGGGTTTTGGTTCCCTTGGTTCTGGTTGCCCCCAGTGGGTTAGTGTTGTGGGGGTTGACTCCCACCTTGACCTAGGTTGTTGTTATTCCTGTTCCATCCTTTCTTCTTGGCATTGTTCGATGGATGGGTTGGATTGGCTGTATTCAAATATTCAAAACTTTGGTATTGTTGAACAACAGAGGGTTGAACAAAATTTACCCCCTCATGAGGATGTGGAGGAGCCATGGGTTGTGGAGGACCAGGAAATGGGAATTATGGATTCTATGGTGGCACCGATCCATAAGGTACATAGGAAGGTGTAGTTATTTCGCTAGTACTATAAGTTGAGGTTGAGGGAGAACCACTGTTTGTTGGAATAGGTGGATGTATGGGAGGTGTCGACAATGGTCCACTGATGGGTGGAGGTATAGCAACAGGGTATGGTTGTTGATAAGGGGGTGGGGGGTAATAAGACATGCCCCCGTATGTCGATGGGTATTGAGGTGTTCCATACATCGGTGGTGGTTGGGGTTGTGGACCATGGTGAGTGGTGGCACCAATCAGTCCATCTGCTGAGTGAGACATCCCAGGTTTTTCTTGGCCAAATGGCACTGATTTTGGAAGATCAGGAAGTACAGTGTATAAGTACCTTGACTGTGAATAGATAAGGTCATACTGTTGGGCCTTACTGATGGCTTCCTCTTTGGATTGTGGGAAGGTGGAAGCTACATCCTTACCGAGGAGAGAGACAAGTGATCTAAGAAACCAGTCGAGACACTGTTTCTTGGTGGTTTCTGCTTTGCACAAACTACGTCGCCTACACCACTCATGAATGTGGTCAACGATGTGTGTGGCTGAGGTTTGTTTGAAATTAGAAAGTAGTTCTAGACCATTGTCGTGGCAGATGGGTAATTGGAAGAAGGTCAAGAATGCTTTGGTGAATGACTCAAAAGTTGTGTGGGACCCTGATTTTTCTTTGACATACCATTTAGTCGATGGGCCAGTGAGTGTGTGTTGAAATAATCGCAGTATGATGGAATCATCCATAATGTTATTGGAGGAGCACCATAGGTGAAAGGTCATGATATGGTTGGCAGGTTCATCGCCTACCTTTCCTTCAAACTTTGGTATGTCTGAAGGTAGTTTGGTGGGCATTGCAGGCCATGTGGGATCATGCAATATAGGATCATTGGTGAGTTTGTTGAGATCCGGTATGTTGAGAGAGGCCAAATATGGCATCTGCAGTGGGGGGGCGGAGGATTATCTCTGGCCATAGTGTGTTTTGAACCTGACCCTTGAGGGGGGATAGGTGGGTTGGTGCTTCCTCCTTGAGAGGAAGTGGGTCCCCCGCTTCCGTGTAAAGAAGAGCGAGTGAAGGGATGACGTTGGGAAGAGGACCCAAGTAATGTAGAACCAAGAAAAGTTGATCCTAAAACAGTAGCACTCACAGGAGTGTGTGAAGGAAGAGCTGATGAGTGGGCATGACCAGACACTCCCCCTAAGATAGGAGGGAGGTTTAGCAAGCGTCGTGAACGATGGGGGTTCTGTGGTTCCCCTATGATGTCAGACTAGCTGCGTGAATGTGTGCAAAGAGTGGTGAGAGTAATATAGAAACAAGAGCCTTTGCGTTGAATGTTTACACAATATATATATATATCCAAATCAAACTGTAATTAGATGTGCATCATACATAAAATGTTTTGAAAAAGAAGCATATATACGGGTAAGTGGGTTTTGTCCGCGTGGGGAATCAAAAGAAAGCAAATGCTCGTGTCCTAGAAGACGTAATGTCCTTCCTCTCAAATAGCACTGGACCTTCCAATAGTGCTCAATACTGGGGTCTGAAGTCACTGGAAGAGAAACTAGTGAAGGATGAAATAATTGGTTATAATGAGGGGTAAAAGGGGCATATCCCAAAAGAGCTGGAGATATTTCCCAATAGCCACACAAAATCCAATCAAGGTGCAATTGCAGCCCACAATTTCCACCTGGGTAGATGTCCTAAAGTTGGTCACTAGGTACCTCGGTCAAAGTGCGGCATTTACATTTTCGGCCTAAGAAATGGGTCACGGGCTGGATCCTATCCAAGAGGTGGGTGCCTCAAGGGGGGACACACAGAACAACTGAACCTCGGCCTTCAACCCTTCATGGGTATCTCCCTGCCTTATGGTATTGGAACACTTGACTTGGAGGATTTTCAGTTCCCTATTTGACAACCTCTATGTTTTGACAATGCGAGAACCAGATAACGGGGAGTTATTTGGATGCCTATCCCCGAAATCCTACCTAGACTAAAAATTTATTTTGGCATCTCCTGTGGAGGAAAACTTAGTGAGTTTTTAGAAAGATTTTAGATGTAGTTGTTTTGGGAGGTTAGGAGTGCAAACCAAGCTCGTTGATTTAAAAATGGGAGTGGATAGTTTTGTCAAGAAAAGGGTGGGGTGTTTTCAGAATCCCTTTGGAGGAAACTTACTTTGACCTCCATGTTTCAAGAAGAATATATGTGAGTGATAAGTGACTTTTGTGTGTGAGTGAAAGTGTGCCAATTTTTAGTGAGTTAGATGTCACCTTGTTGCATGTGGAATTCGCTTGGTCCTTACAAGTGTTTGATTACCTAATTAACTAAGTGCCTTTGGTACAACCTTGCGTAATTCAAAAGTCCCTAGGAAGCTAGCATGTGGACGTGTCGGTCCGTTACTATCCCTTTAAATCCCTATTGTGATGTAATCTAAGAAAATATTTGAACCTATCCTAGATTGATCATGTGGGCATGTATGGGCCTCTTACAAAACCTTTAAACTTCCCTAGTGTTTTGATCTAAGAAAGAAAAAATTCAAACACTACCCCATCTTTGTAGCATGTGGGCATGTATGGGCCCGTTACAATATTAAGATGTGTTTGAAAAAGTAAACTAAGAGGAGTCCCAAGAAGGGTTGTTGTCCTCTCCTAAAGGTTTTAATGTTCTTTAAGGGAGATGAAATCGTTTCACAATCTTTTTATGATTCTCAAGATCGCTTGGAGGCGCAAGAGAAGAGCATACTAAGCGATTGTTATTCAACTTCTAGTCCCAATGCAAGTTAAATGTGATTAAAAATGATTTCCAACTTATCTTGTGAGTCAAAACAAGCCATCGATGTGGCAAAAAGCAAAGAAGGGAGATTGATTTTATCCTCCTAAGTGCCTATGTGTTTTTTGACTAACCCCTTTATATGATGAGGGGACTAAGTGTGGTGCAGCTTTAAAACATGCTTGACGTCATTTTTAAGAAGGAAAATGGCCTTCCCCACATCTAAACAACTTTACAATGTGAAATTTTGCATAGATGCGCGGGTCCCAGTGGAGACAGAGGCGCTCAAAGCGCATGCGCGCGAACATAGACAAGTCAACAGGTGCATGTGCGCAAAACAAAATTGTGAATCAGGCGCATGGGCACACGATGCGCATCTGTGGGCCTAAAAACCCACGCATATATGGCACACGGTCGTGAATGAAAAATCCGGATGGATTTCTCTCAATTCAACTTGGAATTGGTTGGTTGGTAGGTCGGCTTAGGCCAGTTAGTGCACCTGCAAGTTAAACAAACTAAAAGAAGAGAAGAAAAACCCAAATGAGGTAGGAAACCGATACCTTTCCCCAGTGGAGTCGCCAATCTGTTGCAGCTCTTCCATCACCTTGGTGAGAAAAATAGAGGTGCTTGCAAGCTCAGTTGGGCCTGCTGAGCAGGACAGCTGCAAGTAAAAGAGATAGGGAAAGAAAATAAAATCTACAATTAAGAATTAAACTAAGAAATGCAATAACAACTAAATTCATGAGCATGGGGACATAGAAACAAAAAGAACCATAAGACCCATGTCACCAATGTTTGAGGCTGATCTATTAGTGAAAACAAAGCACCAAGAAGAAAGGGGACTATGAGTCCCTTCTTCCTCCAGGGGAGGGATCTTGGACCCCCACTAGCTAGCTCTTCTTACAACAAAGAAAAATGGAAAATGATGATGAAAGAACTCTTTACAAATCCACTCAATGGGTGAGGTGGATTTTCCAATGTAATGGTGTCAATATGCTCTTGACAAGGATGGAGTCCTCAAGACAATAGAGGCAACATAACATTACTTTGAATTCTTTGACAAAATGAGGTGCATTCATGGCTTTTTATAACATTGCTTTGGGTTATTGTTTAACTGCTTTGTAGTGTGAAAAGAGGCCATTTAGGGCATTCCTAGGTCTTTGACCAGCCCACCAGTCGGATCCAGTCCAGATTTGAGGGTCAAATCGGCTTGGGAGCTGAACCATAAGTGGGTGGGAGGCTGACCACTCTCATAAATGCGTCGTTTAGCAGGTGCGTGGATTTTTGCGATAACAGTCATGCATCGTGCGCCTGTGCGCTATTTATGCGTTCCTGTTACGTGCATGCACGCGCGCACCCAATGTCTGCATAGAGCTCTTCAATTTTTCACTACTTTGTATAGTTTTTGACCTTTTTTGAATGCTGTGGTATTAATTCAGGTCCATGAATGACTTCATCACTGTTTGACGATGATGAGTTCTTGTAATCATGTGCGGACGAAATTTCAGGGATAACAATTGTCATACAACATCCATCCCGTCAAGGATGAGGTATTATGTCATGTTGCCCCACTAGATGTTTGTGATGTTTTTTTGGGCCAGCCATATATGTGGAATTGCCATTCTATTTATGAGTCTTGACCCTGTGTTGAGGGGTCCTGAATCCCTTTAACTCAACAACATGCACCAAACCAACCACTGAGGCCCAATTAGACTCTGCAGCATTTGATAGTGGAATGGTTCTCCAGATCTGTTGATCCGACCAAATAATCGATGGGATTTACGTAGTGATCTACATGATATCTTCTTATGAAAGTTCCTCCTTCAGTTTAAATGTTCTCTTTTGTATTTTATTTTATTAGGTGGGTCTGCTAAAAGATGTGTGCTGGTATAAACCAGTTGGTAAAAGGGGAAATCTAAACTACTGAAGAAGGTTGAGCTTGGGATAACGCTTGTACTCAAGCATGCAGACAAAGATTTTCAAACCTATGACAAGCCTAGTACTAATACATATACTTGTTGGTATGTCAATTATTGACTGAGATACAATTATCGAAAGAAAACATACATGCAATAAAACGATGGCAAGAAAAATAGTTTCCTTAGCTCTGATCATTAATCACACATTAACACAATGATTTTTCCTTCCATCATTAGAGACAAGAATTATAAAAACATGGAATCAACTAACTTATCAATAGATTCATAAACTCTTATTCATTACAACATCCATTCATGAAACAAGGTCGGAAGTAGTTCCTCCTCAAATCCAATCACACACGCCTTTCATGAAAAACAAAAGTTTGTCTCCATCCCTAAACAAGACTTCTCAATTAAGGTAGTTCAGAAATAGTTCTTTACAATTCCAAAAATGAGGGTCTTTTCCAAAACCATCGACCTTTTCTAAAAGGTCGATCCTCTTATTTATAACAAATCATTAACTAAAAATAACTATCAAAAGTGCAAGCTAAGTAAAAAAAAGCATCGCCACATGGTGCTTTCATCTCTCTATCTTATGAGAGTCATCGAATGGTTTCACTGAAGTGGATGACTCTTCTCATACTCTGATCATTTGACAAAGAGTTCCTCGCATGTGTTGGCATACAGGAATCTGTCTTGGTCCATCAGGGCCAAAAGGATCTCCTTTACTTCTACTGCATGTGCTTGATACTTGACTATCTTGATGCTTAACTATTGTAATATTGTTTGAGCCTTGATCAGGTGCTCCATGAACTATTGTACTTGTCCTGGTGCCATGTTCGCCACCTTTTCTATCTCTGCAGTCATGTCGAGTCTTGTTCTGCATGTTGTTTGAATATGTCATGAAAGTTGACAAAATCCTCGGGTGAGACGAATTATGGGAGACCGATTTCTTTCATCTCCCGATTAATATTGACCCAACTCCTTTTGCAATCGACCCATCTGTCTTAAATCTCCCACTGAGGTTATTGGGCCATTTTCACCCAGTATTCGACCGCATTCCTTATTCGATCTATGATGATGTCCATTAGCACTTGAATGTTGTGCTCTTCGGCGTCTCGACCCTTTTGAACCACACTTATGTAATGAATTCTTTCCACTACTTGGTGGGCCTTCTCGTACCATATTTCCACATCTTTGCAGGTTGTTAGTGCCATAAGAATGTCTTCTTGGAATTCGGCTATCGCTGCAGTGAAAAGGTGTCGTTCACTTGTGAATTTTTTGTAGGCATCTTGGAATTCACTTCTTAAAAACATCATGGCCTATGTGGAGTCCTGATAGTATTTATCCAAATGGCTCAGATGCTCCAACTCCTTTAATGTAGTGTCCAACTCCTCTTAATATTTCCTTCCTCTATCCAGGGTGGCATCTGTGATCACCATCCCTGTGAGGATAAGCTCAGACATCCTAGCATGCTTTGTGTTGATCATTTTTTCCTCTATGGTGATGAGGATTGAAATATCCACCATAAGCCTCATCTTCTTAGTGGTTATCTTCATGATGGATTTCCTCTTTTGGTCATAGGCGATTGCTTGTATATTGGTGAACTCATCAACAGGTTCGAGGATTTGTTGTTCTCCCCAAGTTAGAGTGTTTCCCTAGCTCCTAGTTGTGTATATTTGTTCAAGGCTTGGTTCCTGCACTTATTCTATATGTCTCAATGGCTCGACCTATGGGTGTTTCTCATTGGGTGGTAAGTCACCGGCCAAAACTGAGGAATCAAGGGCAGCTTCAGTACTTACTTGATGGTTGGATGTTGAAATGTCGATTTCCTATTATGGAATTTATTCTTCTTGTTTGCCCGCTCCTAACTCATCCTTTGAGATGTCCATTGGGGTTCCTGGTATGTCAAGTGGATCGGTGTCTAAAGCACTTTCTGCCTCATGCTCGATCCATGGAAAAATCTGAACTAGAGCATCAAGACTCGGGGTGGATTCTTTCTTAGGTTCTTTCTCTTCTGTTATTCGCTAGGGTGACCACGGACACCTCTGAACTCTCCTCATCATCGTATATGGTTATCAAATTGAACAAGGGATTTGGTACATTTGTTCTCCTTGATGTCCCTACTATCTCAAGCTTGGTCAAAATTACCCATGTTGATCCGGTCTGCGGTGGTGGAACCTCAGGGTTTTCTGACCCGATGATTTCTTCAAGTCGTATCATCTCTAGGCCACTTGGTTCCCCTCAGCTTTCGATCAGGTTATCAGCAGGAATCCTTGTCATTTCTATCAGATCAGGATCATTTTGCAATTGATCAATGATCCTCTATGCCCCTTCTATCAAGAGTAATCTCCTTCTTTGTGCCTCTATTGTCTCTGCCGCTCTGATTTCTTCCCTGGCTCTGATGGACTCTTGAGCCGACTACTCTATTGTTTCCACCTATTCATCCATGCTCATGGCATTGAACTTGGTCATATTTGGGTTGTCCATTCTCTGTACCACCTCGTCCCAGTCCTGGGCGCACTCTATGAATATTTCATCCTCGAAATTATCATGGGAGTATGACCAACATGATGATACCTGTGAAGCATGTTGGAGGACTAGGCCTTTAGGGTCGTACTTGCAAAATCAGTCTATCGGGAACCTAAATTCCAATTGGGTAAGCCCTTCTTGTTTGTCTTGAGCAATATCCTTCACTAGATAGAATCCCACATGGAAACCATAGGGTATGAAAGCTCATTTTTTGTCCTTGACTAATGTGGCATTGTAGCCTTGCAGGATAGTCTAATAGCATATTTCTCCCATGACTAGCCGGTCTGGGACATGAGCAGGTAGGAGATGTGGTGCTCCGGTGGCCCCAAACACACTGAGGTAGGTTGAGCATTTGTCTAGATACCAATGACCAACCTTCGCTATCATTTTCTTGGATGCTACATATAATCTTGGGCAGTCCTTCTTAAAAATAATAAAATGAATGTGAGCGATGAATTCATCGCAGATGAGTGCATAAGATCTATTGTACCTATTCTCCCATAGTATGTTGAAGTAGACGTGGACCGGGAGCTCAACAACATGCCAACTTAAATTCATACCAGTGAAGACATTCCTTGCACACATGACATCGAGAAGGTACGAGACCATCTAGAAAGTGGGTGCCTCCCCTTCTTTCGGCGTCTAAGCCTGTTGTATACAAATGCTTAATTGTTTTGAGATTATCGCTCCCCAGTTGAAACTGATCCCAGAGATCGCCATCATGTATGAAAACGAAATCCATGCTTCCGAAAACATGGAGCAGTCCTTCTCTCCATATAACTGACAGATGAGATCCATCAAATATATGTATGGCTCCCTCAAGTTAATCGTTCCATACCAGCCATTTCTCCAGTTAGTGAACTTCTTGTCTTCCTTCCACCATGAGGCCATCAACCAGCTGGTGACATGAAATTCATAGAACTTTACCATGGAGTCCGTGTTGAGCTGCTCCTCTAGGTTCTTGAGCTTGTAGTATTTATGGAATTTTTTTAGGAGGAAAACTATGACACATCCTCCATTCTCATCGTTGATCAAGAATTTATGCCCGTTCGTATGGTCTATGAGCCATTTCAGAACCTCTATGCAGGGGAAAACCGAGGTTTTGCTTGCTACCATGTGTAAATACGACCTCCAGATGTTCAGGAACGCCTGGTCATCGAGCGCCCTTATGTACAAGTCGTTGTGAGGGATATACTCTAGGTAATCTTCTCAACTAATTATGTTGAAGAGATTCCCCCACTTTGGTTTTGGTGCTTGCCTCTGTATCACCAAAGGCCGGAGGCTGGACAAAATATTTCTTGGTTTTTGTTTTAATGAGGGGTTCCACCTTGAGAGTGTACTCCAACTGCCTCCCGGTCCCTGGAGAAGAACCTTCGCCTATTTCAGTTTGGGAGATCTTAGTGAGATTTTGGTGGTTGGATTTATCGGCGGCATCTTACCTGCAGCTATAACATAGTTTATATATTTTGCAAGCAAGCCAGGTGCATATATTACAACCAACGAATTGAAAAACTTGAATGCATACCTCTGCAACTTATTAAACCTAGTTTTGATAATAAGAGGGTCGGTACAATCCTGAGACGTTTTCTTTTCTCCTTCAGATGCTCTGGAATTCAACTTGTGCACATAATGAATTCATTCAGAACCATTCTAGATATTTAAACAAGAATGAACTTACATTTTCGTATCAACCATTCAATTCAGGTTATGAGTGTAATTTCATTAAATCTGTCGCCAGATCTTCAAATATGTTTAAACTTAAATTCATCGTGGGTTGACAACACAGGTGGTAATGTGGTTGATCGACAATTTCAAATTGTTGTTGTCTAATCATCGCATGTGGTAGAAACAAATGTGGGATTGGGTATTAAATGGTCTATTAAATGTCCAAATACGATCATATCTTATGCTGCAAACATCCCATTGTTTCGCTAGTCTAGTTGGTGGATCGGGTGTCAGGATTGTGCTTCAAACATTTTCGTTGATATCTCCTTGCAAAAGCTCCGATGTTGATCGATATTTCTGTATAGAGATGACGTGGAAAATCTGCCTAAGGGGCATGACTAGGACCCAGGGAATCTAAAATAACTTAGGGTAAAACTAGGTTGTACGACCCCCTTACATGGTAAAGACACGTGGCATTCGAAACCATTGACTTCATTTTATCGTGTTAAGCGGAGTCGGGACCTTATTTAAGCCATACATTCTAAAACCCAATCCTATCTTGTCGACGCCAAAAATTTTCAAGTATCGACAATTGACGATAAACTTACCCAAGTTCTCTCGGATCATCTCTCTCGAAAAAATCTTGATTCCAAAAACGCATCGTGGATTGGCGATCGGTGATAATTTTATCACCGTCAAAATGATTGTTGTAACCTTTCTGGATTTCCCGAATCAAGATAAAGCGCATCGGGCATTGGCTATCGACGATTTCTTTACGTACTTTGCTAACGTTTGTCCTTCTCATATTTTTCTAATGCCTAAGGGGATTATATGCCAAATTTACGCCAAAGTTATGCCCCCCGAGAAGTTGATACACCAAACCACCCAAAATGGGGTCCACAAAACTATTGGTTTTTCATCTTTTGGGGTTAGGGTTTTGGATTTTCTTTCTGTTAAAAAGGCCTTTTGAGCCTCATTGTAATAATCATCTTCTTGTGAAAGTGAGTATCCGTCACATCTCTTCTCATAGATAAGTTGTCACCATTCTAGTGATTCTTTCACTCTGTATTTCTAATATTTTGTACATTTCACTCATTAATAGAAATTGTGTATTACTATATATATGTGCCTCTTCTTATATATCCAATATATCCCTATTATATTATTGGATCTCTTGTAATATCTCTGTATATTTATGTTTTATATCTCCTCTCTCGTTTCCTGTCGTAAATAATCTGGATCAATGAACAAGAAGTTCATTTAGAGACTCCTACAGATACTTCAAGAAGTAGAGGAACAATTAATCCAAAATGGGCGAGGCATAGACCAACATTCGACTTGGCTTCATGATTTCCAAGATGGACTATCTTCAGAAGAGAAGGATATGGGAGTGAATGTTGAGTTAGGATTTAGATCTGGATATTGCTGAGTAGAGAGTCAATGAGCATACTTCTGTGATGAAGGAACTAGTGAGCTAGATCCAGATTTAGTGCTATTGTGAGGATCTAAAGTTAGAGCTATGTTTTAGAGAAATAAACAAAAGTACAATGGTCTAGATTGGTTTCCTTGAGCTTATGAAAGTTTAAGAAGGAGATCAAATTTGTATCTAAGATGAAGATACAAGGAAAATATCAAGGCCAAAATGGAAATCAGTCCAAGTGCATTTCAACAAGGTGGAAGAGTGAAGAATCTTTATCATCACTAAGTTGTTGAATGATCGATGAAGAGAAATTCAGTAAGGTGGAACAATGAAGGAGAGTTATCATCACTAAGTTTTTGAAATGTCCATACTTTTGGAGGACCAAAAGTTCTTTAGTGGTAAGGTGTGATCCAAGATGATCTGAAACACTCAAAAATTGATCATCTCAAATTCTCAAGAAAATGACTTCATTACGCATAACTCGGTGAGAGATTTCTAATGACACGTGAATCACCTCAAACATATGTCGTAGGAGAAATTTATGGCCTTTCAAAGTTTCGACAAAAGAGGAAAAATGTATGAATGGGTAGTTTGTACAAATGACTACAACATGACATTATCTTGATGACATGACAACACAATAGACTATTATGTGGCATATGTATAGTAAGTTGGATGGATAAGAGGATGACACATTTCCTTCCATAAAACAAATGATGTCATCATTCGTACGACAACTGGAAATCTCAGAGAGTGACACGTAGACATATGACATAAGCATGACATCAACATGTTGACGTGGAAGCACCAGAGGCTGCGATGTGTCACCCAGATTTGGACCATTTGGAATCCAATTGGTGTTGATACTTAGAACACATCACCAAAAGACTTCATCCTCCCTTGAAATCCGGCCTTCTTTTACTTCTTCTTCCCTCTGAAATTCGACTTGTATCAAATGAATGTATAATGATATTTATTTATACCATTTATGTCACTTCCTT
>ML821115.1:0-10919 GCA_009831015.1 Picea engelmannii | reverse complement strand
CAACCATGAGGATCCATGTGACGTGCCACATACCACCGGAAACAACATGATGTATACTATCCATTCATGGATGTTGTATATGCATGTGCATTTTCCTTCATGTCCAAATACCTTTATCAATCTTGCGGTCCAAAACCCATGACCAGGGTTGACATCAATGACAACAATCAATCTTCCAACAATTGGACCACTAAGAAAATTCCATGTGTCATATGTATGGATGATGTGGCCTACAATACGATGATGTGGTGGGTACAGGTGGCATATCGTACATGTACAATCAACAAGTGACATGGAAGGGAAGAATTGGCGACAAGTGGACTAGTCGTAGGCTACCATGTGGGTCAATAAAATGACACCATGTGTCACCTTCTAGAAGGCCAAGTTGGCTTGGCAATAAAAAATTGTCGCCCCCCATAGAGGGTGGACCAAATCCATATGGTTAAATACATATACCAAACATGGAGTTAATTGGGCTTGAACCCTGGACCTTCCACCATATATTCCAACGACTCCACAAAGAACCTCCAACCAATGCGCCATCAACTTCGGTTTGTTACAAACACAAAGGGAATTGTATTTCAGTTCAAGCCGAGATTCTGGAAGGTGGTTCGGGGGCTCACACCATATATAAACTCGCACCGGGATCAAGGATAGTACATGTAGTATGGGGATACATGGAATTCCATGCAAGGTAGAATTTTACAATACGATGCATTGGGATACATGCCAAGAAGGGAAACTACGTTGAGTTTGTCTCATTTTGCGTGCCATTGAGTACCATGTCCAAACATAGTCATGTTTATACTCATTCTTCTCAAGTTTTCGATAGGATCATGATGGTGATGTTTTTTTTTGTGCTAAGATACTATTTATGAAGATATTAGTTCATATTTACTTCTATGAGAGTTTAACTGCATTGTTTTGCGTGAAGAAGGGGGTCATTTTGAGCTTGTTTATAACATAGTCGATTTTATACTCATTTTTCTCATAATTTTGAGAGGAGTTCAGTAGTGACCTTCGTTTATGAGGTTGAGCAGTAGAATTTAAGAGTGACTTCAAGATTGACATTTGTAAGTCCATTTCATTGTAATTTTGGCATTAAGATTAATGAAGACCAGTCTCACTGTTGAAATAGGGCTCGAAGATGTAGCCTAGGAGGGGTGAACTCCATCATCAAATCTTGTCTTCGTAGTTCTTTTATTTTCTGTTGTGTTATCTCTCATTATTCTGCAAGATATTCATCATTTATGAAGTTTTGGATAAGTAAAATATTCACATGTGTTATGCAAATCTATCTAAGATGATCAAGAAATAATTCTTAATTAGGTTAGATGTTGATGTGTGTTAAAGAGTAATTTGACATATAAGGATTTTCAAATCAAGTTGGTATAAGAGTTGGTTTTGACAAGTGTTTGCAAGTGATGTGACGAGGTCCAAGACTCAAGTTGGTGAAGGTGTTTGAATACTCCTTAACACAAGATCTCTTTGTTGCAAAGGACAACATGAGTAAAGCTATCATGAAATTAAGGATTCATAGGGACATGAACCGACAAATCCAGAAGGAGAATTTTGAATTAAGGATGCAACTACAATCCCTCGAGGAGGAGAAGCAGAGGCTTCAATATTGATTGATATGTCATGAAAAGCTCCTTAGAGGTATTATTAATGAATTGGAAAGAGAGTTGTAGGCTAAGGACTAGATATTGGCACCATTCCATGAAGTTGGGAAAGTGGAGAAGGAAAGGTATCCTATGCAAGAGATATCATCTCCTACTAAAAGTTTATAGATAGTAACCGAGGAAGATGGTTTATCATATTCTTTTTCTCCCCATCAAGATGGATAATTCTCTAGGGTGGTTGAAGTAAGGAGAACTTCAAATGAAGAGGTCCTTCATAAGGAGTTGGTATTACCTTCCAACACAAGGAAAGGTATCAAATGTAAAGCATCCCCAGGAAGAGATGAGAATTTCAATGAAGGAATGAAGACATTTCCTACCACTAAGACTGGTATGAATTTATGGTCTATGTATCCATGCATTTTATGTAGAACTAATAACCATTGCATGGAGAAATGTGGGAAAATACGATCCTTGCAAGAGAAGCCATCTGAGAAAGAGGACAAAGGCAAAGGTCATTTTCCAAGACAAAAGAATAGGGATAATGGAAAAAAAGGATTGTGGTTCTAGGAAAGGAACAAGAAATTCTCCTCTCATTGTGGTAAGAATGGAAATCAGATTGAAAAGTGTTGGACACTTCATCCATACTTATATCTGAAGCAGAACTAGGAACATGTAAAAGCACTTACAAGAATACAGGTAACAACCTCAATGAAAGTTGATAATCTTGATAAGAGATTTGAGAGAGAATTTTTCTTGATGGTTGGTCTTAACAATATAGTGTATGAAGACATCGAGGTATGGTTCATGGACAATAGATCATCTTGTCACATGACAAGAATGAGATTGGTAGTCCTTACTTTCTTAGAAATTGACATAGATTGTTATGTGGGATTTGGGACTAACACCAAACAAGAAGTGAAAGTAGTTGGTTATGTAATATTCCAACTCGAGTCAAGGGATTTTTGGGAATAGAACATATGCTATATGTTCCAGATTTGAAAGTAAACTTACTCTTAGTTTCAACGTTCAAAGATGAAGGATATGCAATTACATTCCAGGATGGACAAGTACTAGTGTATTCAAAGGAAGCTACTCGGGACAAAACTGTGGTGCTTGGTGTCATAAAGGAGAGACTATATAGGTTACTTGGACGACCTGTAATTAGATCCATTGGATATTTGGATTCAATGTCAGATTCAAATTCATTGTCAAAGGCATTGTCAGAGATGGGAAGCTGTGAGAATCCTTCTAGTATTATTGGAAGAACGAGTCCACGAAGAAGCCACCTATTCCGTCCTAGGATAAGTATCAAGAAAAGATTTCATTTTGGAAAAAAAAGTTTGTAAATATGTATATGTGCAAATAACAAAGTTAGCATGCATATGTAAATACCTTCTAAATTATGTTTCCATTGTTGTAATAGAGGGTTTTATTAGTCACTCTTGGAGAATGAGAGAGAGGGATATTGTAGGGATTTCTAAAGCCTTTTGACAACAATGTAGATAGTTGTTGTAATTATCAGCTAATGAACTACATATGGATCGACTTCCTAAGTAATAACATTCTTATTTTGAAGTATAAAGGTGAAAGAACAGAAGAATGCAGGCATTGGAACATGTAGATCGGGAGCGAGAAGAACATTATAGCTATGTAATAACTTCCTAGAGATGGTAAATAAATATTCTTTGTGTAAATATATGCGGTAAAATATTTATGTAAGATGTATGCTATATGCTATAAAAATCTCCAAGATGTTATGCGATGTTCGTGTAATATGTATACCTTATACAGAAGCAAGTCAAATGGTACAAATGTTTGTGGGAAACATGTTTGGTTTTTTTATTTTAGGGTAGGAGAGAGGAAATGAACAAGAAGTTCATTCAGAGACTCTTACATCAAGAAGTACATGAACAATTAAGTGAAAATGGGTGAGGCATAGACCAACATTCGACTTGGCTTCATGATTGTCGATATGGACTATCTTCAAAAGAGAAGGAGATGGGAGTAAATATTGAGTCAGGATTCAAATATGGATATTGTGGAGTAGAGAGTCATTGAGAATACTTCTGTAATGAAGAAACCAATGAGACGGAGCCAAAATCGGAGCTATTTTCAGGAGCCAAAGTCATAACCATGTTCCGGAGAAACAGACAAAAGTACATTGTGTTAGCACTAGAAGTCACACTAGACTGTTGTAGATGTAATCCTAATACCCATAAAAATGTGAATAATAATGTTTTATAAGGTGTGGCAAATGGATTTGAAACTCAGTTTATGATTTCAATCACAAAACCTTCCATGAAATACACACTAGAAAGAAAGGATTTGAATAGCTTCAAATCAATGTTAAAATATATAAATGAAAGATAGAAGACTTAGCAAGGAAAGTGAAATGTATGTATCAGTTTACATCAGGTATTTCTGCAACACATATGGAAGAAAACTCATTTGAATAAGAACTTCTTAATCAAAAGAGAAAAACACTTGTATCAACTTGCATAAAATACCAACAATAAATCATTTGCTGAAATAAGGAAGCAAGCATCATGATGAATCCTTCACCAGAGATTGATACCAAAGTGAGATAGAACAAAAATGATAGTAGGAAAAAGAATGATTTTTCACTATTAAAGATTCTTGAGTTTGGTACATACATCAGGAAAAATCTGTTCCAGTATGAGACTAAAGATAAGAGTTTTTCTCCTCAAGCATCCAGACCTCCTATCAAGCTATAATATATCTTAAATAAATAAAATCTCCAAGAAAACTTGTTTAAAACCTGCCTCCTCATTTCCTCGTAGGATTATATGCCTAAGAAAGGCGTGGAACCAAGTGTACAACAACAAAATAACAAAATGTTATTTTGCATGAAAATGTTGGCAACGTCTAGAAAAACCCTTAACAACTTGATGATGTAGATTTACTGCGGGTAGCTCCTGGAGGTAGGTGGCCTTCTAATGTGCAACTGAACCCCTAAACGTTGATACGAGTTCAACTTGACACCTGGAAATCCCTCTCATCTTCAAAATATTCATTAATCCAAGTTCGCATCATTTTCACTACAAACTGTCCTAAAACACCCAGTTCACAACACCAGTGAGTCCAGGTGCTGCGAACTTTTGGGTAGAAGCCTATTTACTTGCAAAAAAAAATCCAACCTTTAAAACTTGCACTAGAAGTGGGATAAGCCTTCCATAAATGCTAAAAAATCCTTACAACATGAAGTAACCTTGGAGAAAACATATGAAGATGTTAAGTTTAGCTCAAAATCCAAAATCATCACTTAGTGTTGTAACTGCATGCAAAAAGTAAACCATGACAAAAATGATGATGATGTGAAATATTATCCTGTATTCATATTTTAGTTTTGGTACTCCTAGTAGCCACCTTAGCCAACATATCTAGAGTCATTTTTTCTACTTTCTCTTTGAAGGGTTGCAACTCTGCTTTTAATTTCCTGATCTCGGCTTGGCAAGCTCTCTTCTGCTTATATACATTCTTGAGTTCGTAGTGAAGGGGTAAAGACCTCTTAGCCATGAACCTTTCTTTATCAATAGTCTTCTCATATATATCTAACATATCCTTTAGCTTGATTCGGGCCTCCAAATATTCCTTTTTCAACTTGTCAATTTCAGTTTTTGCATCCTTAAGTTGCCTCCCAAGTCTTTTGAAAGTAGGATTACTTTTATGAGAGGAGTGATGATATCAATAATCTTCATGGGCTACTTGGAAAACTGAGCTTTTTCATTTTGTTGAGCTGAAGTTTTTGTTGTACCATATTCCATAGGAACATGTTGTTTAATTGATAATCTAGTAAAAGGTCTTCTAAGTTTGATTGTTTCTGCAGCAAGCGATGGGGAAAAGCCATGGTTTTTTCCTTTCAAACTCCTTTCTTTGCTTGATGGTATTTCCATAGGTGTAGGTTCTACCATAAGTGAAATTTCTCTGTCAGGAGATTGTGAGGGACCACCTTGAGCTGCTTTATCAGTATCCTGAAAATATTTATCACTCCTAGTCATCTTCCTCTTCTTTCCTGAATATGAATGCACAGTCTTCTCAACAGGGGTAGGAGTTTGTCTTTTAGACTATGGTTTAGGAGCAATATCTAGCTGAAAATATGATGCATCTAGGAAAGTGTCCCAGTTAGTGTTAGTCTTATTCAACTCTTACAGTACTAACATCTTGATTAAACCGGAGTGAAAAACACTTGTATCCACCTGCTTGGACTTACCCTGGACTCTATCTAACATCTTTCCAATACTCCTGAAAGGGTAAAATGGAAGGTTCATAGAATCTTTCCCAGTGAAGTGTAGTAGTAATATGATATGGTATTGATATACCATATTGAACCTTCCTTCACATTTGAAGTACCTTTGAATGACCCTAAGCATCTTGTCAAAATATTCCAGGATGTGACTTTTGGGCACTCCTTTAGATAGGTTGTCTCCTTGATATTCAGGTTTAAGGAATTCATTAGAGAAAGAAGAGTTCAAAGACATGGATTTAAACCACTTCTCACCATAATTAGGTATCTTTGTGGCTACATAAATAGATTGCTCAGAGAATTCAAACTACAACATCCTCACCTTAGTTTTTGTCCCATTGAAATTGAGTGCAAACTTCTTAGCTACTTCAGGATGTCCTCTTTGCATTTTCTGACAAAAATTGAGGCAACCCACCCTCTGGAAAGATTCTTTGAAAAATGGTTCAGAATGGATGAGTTGCATGTCATGTGGTTTAGACCTCATAATATCTCCCCCTTTTTGGATCTTCTTGCCTTGTTGACTGTCCATAATTACTATTTTGAAAACCTCATGTAACCTCTTATGACAATTGCTATGAGAAATGTAATATAAAACAAGAAATTTTAGGTTTTGTTTATAGGGATGGCACACTTAAGGTTTACCTGACTGAAAATATTATACATAACAATAGTGTGAATTTGACCAAGTTGAAAGTAGGATGTGATAAAGAGGAACAATAATTCAATCTGAATGAAACTGCAGACAAGAATAAAGAAACAATTATGTGTAAAACATAGTGTTTGCAACGCCAATGGTTGAGTTCACAACGTCAATCTGTAGCGCAAACTGAACTAGGTTTTTATGAAAGACTGGAAAGACTTTCCATGTCTGAGGGGAAACACATAATTGACTGGTTAAAACTTCGGCCTTAGACGAATATCAATTTTGACAAGGTTTTGGTTGATAAAAAGATGGGGGGTTCGTAGCGCCAATCTGCAACACTTACTTTACTGCACAGAGTTATAACGGATCATTTGCAACGCATAGTTGGTAATGGGTAATTTTATTGTTTGCAAGGGGAAAATGTAAGATGTTGCTTTGGTATATCAATATTGAAAAATTCCAGGTTGTAGGATACCACAACTGTGAATTATAAATAGTGCAGAGAGTTGGCAGCCCATAAAGTATTAAAACAATTTGCAGCGCATGGAAAAAATACAACAACTTGGAGTTTCAATCAACCCTTAATCATCATGCAATTACCAAAGGAATACCTGGTGTTTTTGGAACTTGGCTTGATGTCTTAGGTATAAGCATCCAATCCTTTTATCCACAACATTTAGTTCCCAGCGTTAACTTTCAAACTCTAGCAACGTGCTTCATTCAAACTGTTAGAGTTGTTCCTTGAAACAATCTTGAAAATCATAATGAATTGAATGCGCTGAAAACAATGAGATCTTCCCCCACACGTTTTCAAAGTACAATGATGAGAACTTAGTGCATGAGGTACTTCTTGATGCACTGCGAACTTTTAGGTGAGTTTACAGCAAGAAGATCTAACATTCGACTTGACCTTCAAACGGTTGAAAATGACATAATGGAACTTTTGTACATATCTTTGAGACAAGACATATGATGATGATGATTTTAAGACCAGGGGTGTGACCCATGCTGACCCTTGTTTCCTTCATGATCATAAAAAATACCATGACACCAAGGCTCTTACAAAGACTAAAAAATAGCCTATGCTCATGGAAAAAATCAAACATGAGCTATGACATGAGATATAACCCAAAGCCTAAAATTAAAAGACCCTATGACTCAAAACAAGAAAAATCCAAAAATATTTTGACCCCTACAAATCCTATGTTCTAACACACTGGTCTAGATTGGTTTCCTTGAGCTTATGAAAGAACAAGAAGGATATCAAATCCATATCCAAGGCAAAGATCAAGGCCGAAATGGAAATCAGTCTAAGTGCATTTGAGCAAGGTGGAATAATGAAGAATCTTTATCATCACTAAATTGTTGAATGATCCATGAAGAGAAATTCAGTAAGGTGGAAGAATGAAGAAGAGTTATCATCACTAATTTGTTGAAATATCCATACTTTTGGAGGACAAAAACTTCTTCAGTGGGAAGGTATGATCCAAGAGGATCTGGAACGCTAAAAAATTGATCATCTCAAATTCTCATGAATATGACTTCATTGTGTATATCTTGACGAGATCTTTCCAACGATGCATGAATCGCCTCAAACAGATGTCATATGAGAAAGTTATGGCCTTTCAAAATTTCGGTAAAAACAAAGAAAAAATATGACTAGGGAGTCCATACATATGACATCAGCATGTTGATGTGGCAGCACAGTAGACTTCCATGTGGAATCCATATAGTGAGTTGTATGAATCAGAGGATGACACATGTCCTTCCTTACAATAGGTGACATCAATATATGTACGACAAGTGGAAAGCTCAGAGAGTGACACGTAGACAGATGACATCAATGTGACATTGGCACGCTAACGAGGAAACACCAAAGGTTGACACGTGTCACCTTAATTTGGCTGATTTGACATCCAATTGGACCACTAGGAAAGTTCCACATGTCATCTATATGGATGACATGGCATACCATACAATGACATGGAAGGTACAGGTGGCATATCGTATAGGTACATTCAGCAAGTGACATGACAAGGCACAATTAGAAACAACTGGACTAATCATAGGCTACCACGTGGATCAATCAAGTGGCACCATGTGGCACCTTCTAGAAGACCAAGTTGGCCTGGAGATCAAAAAACATGCCCCCACCATGGAGGGCAGACCAAATCCATATTGTTAAACTAGATAACAACATATATACCAAATATGGAGTCTGTGGGGTTTGAACCCTAGACCTTCCGCCATATATTCCAATGACTCCACAAACAACCACCAACCAATGTTCCACCAACTTCAGTTGGTTATAACCACTAAGGGAATTGTATTTAAGTTCGAACCGAGATTCCAGATGGTAGATTGGGGGCCCAATCCCTACATAAACTGGTTCTTGTATCGAGGATAGTACACAAAGTATGAGGGTACATGGAATTTCATGTAGGGTACAGTTCGACAATACGGTGAATTGGGATACGTGGAAAGAGGGGAAACTATGTTGAGTTTGTCTTGTTTTGTGTGCCATTGAGCACCATGTCCAAACATAGTTATGTTTGTACTTGTTTTTCTCAGTTTTTCAAGAGGAGCATGATGGTGATGTATGTTGTGTGCTAAGATGTTGTTTATGAAGATATTAGTTTAGATTTCCTTGTATGAGAGTTTTAGCGCATTGTTTTGCATGAAGAAGGGGGTCATTTTGAGCTTGTTTAGAACATAGTCGAGTTTATACTCATTTTTCTCATAATTTCGAGAGGAATTCAGTAGTAACCTCTATTTCTGAGGTTGAGTGGAAAAATTGAAGAGTGACTTCAAATTGGCATTTGTAAGTCCCTTTAATTGTAATTTTGGCATTAAGATTAATGAAGAGAGGTCTCACTATTGAAAGGGGACTCAAAGATGTAGCCTAGGAGGGGTGAACTCTGTCATCAAATCTTGTCTTCATATTTCTTTTATTTTATGTTGTGTTATCTCTCATTATTCTGCAAGATATTCATCATTTTATGAAGTTTTGGATAAGTAAAATATTCACATGTGGTATGCAAATCTGTCAAATACAATCAAGAAATAATTATGAATCAGGTTAGATGTTGATATGTGTTAAAGAGAATTTAAAATTTAAGGATTTTCGGATCAGTACCCAAAGTATTTGACTGTAAGGAAATTGTCACCTAGTGCACTGATAAATTTCTTCAAAGTGGAAGGGTTATTCAACTTCAAAGCGAAACCCCCATTTCCTTAGCGCTGTTATTTTTAAGAAAAATTCCGAAGTTTCCAGAGCCTACCATTACTTTTAAAGGAGAAGAAGCAAGGAGTTTACTCAAGATTAAAAACAATGGATTGGATCTTTTACAAGAATATTTATAGGATCTTGCGACAATGGTAGTTGATATATCCATAATTCAGGGTAGCTTACTGAAGGAATCTTATCAACAAGTTGCATGGCTCTTTACTACTATTACTTGTCAAGGATCCACGACAACCATTACTCGGTTGGCTCTCTATATCTTATATTTTACAATTCATGAAAAAGTTATCTTTGATTGAGGAAAAATCATCTTTGTTGAAATTTCTTCACAACTTTCAAATTTCAAGAAAGAAAAGAAGTTCTATATGGCTTCTTACTTGATATTTTCTATTACTTATTGCCATGTATTAAAAATTTTGACTATTGGGAAAAGGGTAAATAGAAAAATCGACCCAGTAACTATGTGGAATGAGGCTCTGTGGAGACATATATCTACTTATTACTTTTATGAGTATACAATGAATTTGTGATTGTTTTCAAGAAACTTATTTTTGGAGAAAATACAACTAGATTGTCATTAGAAGTGATGACCTTTCTGAACAAAAGGGGGACTATAGAAAAAATGCAAAATTATAATGTGATTAGAATTTTTCGTTCCTATGAAAGTGCTTTCTTTCTTCCTTATTACATTTCAAACAAAATATTTTTTATTGAAGTTGCTAGGCAATATAGTTTCTGGCTGCACTTTTTTCACAAGAAAAGAAAGAGGCAATTTATCTCGTTGCCATGAAAAATTGGAGAAATTATATTAAGAGGCATTGCAAAAATTGATGAATACTCAACTCACCTGAACTAGTTCAATATGGAGTGTGCAGAAAAGATCAAGGGCTTCAAACCAAGTCATTTCTTTGTTGATCATATGACATCAGTTGGATTCAACAATGCATTTTTTAATACGCTTATGTTTCAATAAGAGGAAGGTAATATTAATGATGTTCCAATGCAATCTGTTGATGATATTGAAACTATGGTAAGCTCGACAACCCAATATAAACAAAAGGGTGAAGGCTCAAATAAAAAAGGTACTCAATATCCCGTGGTTTTACAAAAGAACATCTTACCAAAACATGGTCTTCAAGCAACAAA
>ML821114.1:116064-128029 GCA_009831015.1 Picea engelmannii | reverse complement strand
GCCTAAAAGTGAGAAGTGTATATTTGTTGGTTATTCTGAAGATGTCAAAGGTTATAGACTTCTTCAACCACATTGTAATGAAATTATTCTTAGAAGAGATGTTAAATTTGATGAAAATATCTTGGCCTATGAGCCTAATTCGGCAATTGTGCCTTCTTCGGCCTACAATCCATCTTCGACGTTTTTTCCTTCTTCTGTTCCTACTCTGGTTTCTTCTTCAGATGATGAAAGTGAGGATGAAAATCCACCTTTGCCTACTCACATTCCTCCAAATGAATCCTTTGAACCTGAACAAGCACCAGTTCCACCGCTTCCTAGATGGGTATGTTCAACACGAGAAGCATCTGGTGATCTTATTGGTGATCCTTCAGATCAACGTCGGAGACGTTCATAGTTCCAATGAGCCTCTTCTCTTTTGGCTCAAGTTTTAGAAACTCATGATCCAGAGACATTTGCAGAAGCTTTAGGTCATCCATATTGGGATACAACAATGAATGAAGAGTATCGTTCTTTGATTGAAAAAAATACTTGGGATCTTGTACCTCTTCCAAAAGGAAGAAAACTTTTTAGATGAAAATGGGTATACAGTACTAAGTATGCATGAAATGGAAGTGTTGAAAGACACAAGGCTCGGTTAGTTACCAAAGGATTTTCCCAAGTTGAAGGAATTAACTATAATGAAACCTTTTCCCCTGTAGCCAAAATGAATTCCATCTGCCTTGTTCTTGCCCTTTCCGCCTCACATAAATGGGAGTTCCATCAGATGGATTTTAAATCTACCTTCTTGCATGGAAATTTGAAAGAAGAAATCTACATGGAACAACCTCCTGGCTATGTCCAGAATGACTCTAGCCTTGTTTATCACCTCAAGAAATCTCTTTATGGTCTCAAGCAAGATCCTCGAGCTTGGTATGCCAAAATGGATAGCTTTATTATTGCCACTAGATTCTATAGATGCCATTCTGATCCTAATGTCTATACCAAGAAAGTAGGAAGCCATCTCATAATCCTTGTCCTTTACGTTGATGACCTTATCCTTACTGGTAGTGACTCAAAACTTTTAATCCATGTGAAAACCAACCTTAAGAATAAATTTGAAATGATAGACTTAGGATTTTTGCACTATTTCCTTGGCCTCCAAGTTTTGCAAACCAATGAAGGAATTTTTATTTCCCAGTCTAAGTATTCTTGTGACCTTCTTCGTCGCTTTCACATGGATGATTGTAAACCAACCCCTTCTCCTTTCCAGTCTGGAGTCAAGATTTCTGCCACTTGTACTTCTCCTAAAGTTGATGCCACTCTGTATCATCAGTTAGTTGGTAGCCTCTTATATTTGACTCATACCCATCCTGATATTTCCTTTGTTGTTGGTCTTGTTGCTCGATATATGCAAACACCCCATGAAATCCATTGGAAAGCAGCTAAAAGGACACTTCGCTATGTTCGTGGTACAGTTCAGTTTGGGATACATTACAGTTCAAAGGGGACTCCCTTATTGATTGGTTTCACTGATTCAGATTGGGCTGGAAACCCTGATGATCGAAAGTCTACTACAGGTTATGTTTTCAGACTTGGTTTAGGACCTGTCACTTGGGCTTGTAAGAAACAACAGGATATTGCACTTTCTTCCGCAGAAGCAAAGTACCGAGCAGTGGTAAATGCAAGTTAGGAAGCCCTATGGCTTCAAAAGATCCTTTCAGAGTTTGGATTCCAGCACCAACATCCGACCAGCCTTTGGTGTCACAATTAGAGTGCCATCAAGCTCGCAAAAGACCCAATTCAACATCAGCGTAGAAAACACATTGAGCTACACATGCACTTCATTAGAAAGCTCATTCATGATCAAGTTATTGAAGTGCTCTTTTGCCCTACAGTGTTGGAAATACTAAAACAACTGAAAGGTGGGGGGGGGTAAATCAATTGTTTATAAGATTAAACAATTTTATACCTTTTGTTAAAATATTAATCTCCCTTCAAGTGATCATCAACAACATGAAGCATATGTACAATAAAAGTAACAACCATCAGTCACACGTAAAGTACACACAGAGACAGTTTTTCACGAGGAAACCCATAAAAGGAGAAAACCTCTTCTTCTTCGAAATGATAGGCAATCTTTTGCAGTTCTGTACATCATTTACAATTGAACACCAAATCAATGTGAGGCTGCTACCTCTGTTTTACAAGCTGCAACTTGTTTGAGAGCTCCAACTCTCTGGTTTCTCTAGCACCCACTAGAAGGAAGCACCGACTCCCTCAGTATTCCAGCATCAACTGGATGGAAGCACCAACTTCCTGAATGTTCCAGCACCAACTGGATGGAAGCACCAACTTCCAGTTACACAGGCTCCAACCTGTATAACAGAGAACACCTGTTCTCCCTAGCACCACCCTGCCACCCTTGTTTCTCTGGCTGCAACCAGATGGAAGCTACAACTTCCAGTGTTCAAGCACCCACTTGAACTTCTAAGGAAAACAGTCCTCCCGAGCACCTCCCAACCACCCTTAAATATAAAATAATGAATACACAAACCACTACACAGATAAATCAATTCTTACCTCTCCTTCTCTATATCTGATCTTCAACAAACTATTCTGCAATTCTTCTCTTCTTCTGTTTGTTTAGAAGGTCTGCTCTGCATCAACTTTTTCTGTTCATTTTTCTCTGCCTCTGCTCTGTCTATCATTCTGCTCTGCATTCCATTTCACTCTACATATCTTCATACTTTCCTACCACGCATCCTCTTTGGTATGCTACCTTACTGTCTCACTCATTTCCCCTTCAGAACAACCAACCCCCTCAATCTGTCTCATCTTCATTTATGCATACCTCCCCGACGATTTTACTTCGCCTTCCATCAGACGAAACAAGAAAACCTGTCCTGGCAATTGAAACGCTAACTGATTCATCATCATCTTAACAGATTCATAACTGAAGCGTTAATGTGTGAGAAAGAACAACAACCCTCCGATCAATTCAAACCTTATCCGCAACGTTGGATAATCTTCATTATTCTTGCCTTTTAAATCAGGTTTCGGCATTCTTCATGTTCACTGTTCTTTTCACTTATAAATCCCGATACACAAAATTCCATATATCGGTCAAATCAACGATCCAGGTGCAATCTTGGCTCAACAGATATGATTGTGTCGCGATATCGCATATCACGATCTTGGCATTGTTGCAGTGTGTTCTTGTCTCCTTGATATCACGATTCGCGAAACTCCGATGTGGAGTATGATCAACGGTCCAGGTGCGATCTTGACTCAACGGCTATGATTGTTTCGCGATATCACACATCGCGATCTCAACATTGTTGCAGTGTGTTCTTGTCTCCTTGATATCGCGATTCGTGAAACTCTGATGTGGAGTATGATCAACGGTCCAGATGCGATCTTGACTCAACAGTTGCGATTGAATCGCAATATCGCGTTTCACGATTTCGGAAGTCTCGTTGTATTTGTTCACTTTCCATTCCATGTTGCGATCCCTGAAACTCCGACATGATCTACAATCAACGGTATAGATCATAGCCTGATCCGATGGCTCATATTGCATCGCCATTTTGCATATCGCAAAATCGGCACTCCTAAGGTCAAGTGACTTTGTCACTTCAAAGTTCCGATCCCCGATGCCGATGCCCCTCTTTCCACGTGCTAGTCCTGCTGGCTATAGGCCTTGGCCCATATGACCATCAACAAATGACCTCGGTCAAACCTCTCATCGGGATTTCGGCATTTTCTATGTCACCATGCACATGCCTACGAAATTCCCGATCCTCCGATCCTCGATTCTCCGATGAAGGAAATCAATGGTCCAGATCTCATTCTTTCTTTAGCAGCTGTGATCAAATCGTGAAATCGCATATCGCAATTTCAGGGTTTTTGTTGTCAAGTGTATTGGACATTTCAAAGTCCCGATCCCTGATTCTCTGATGAAAGCTTCTATCAAGATTTTCCCGGTGGTGCCCGATCGCTGCCATGCTTATCTCCCTCACAGCTTCTGCAGATTTGACGGCTGACGGGTGTCTGCTTCCGATCTGTCGGCTCATATCCTTTCTCCGACAAGGGCTGTAAACTACGGTCCAGATTCATTTTGGATTCAATGGTTACGATTAAACCGTGATCTTGTTGCAATCTAACTGATACAAACCCATCAATGACAACAACCATTCGTTGTCTGCAAATTTTCCATCAATGACAACAACTATCAACACACATTCGCTGCTTGTTCAATATTTGCCAACAATCTCCCCCTTTGGCATTGATGGCAACACAAGCACCCAAATTCCCTCGGATTCAACTCTGCTCCCTGCTTCCGACTCTGCGTCGACTCTACTATTCGACTCTGCTCCTCTACTCATTCGACTCTGCTCCCGGAGCATATCCTTTCTCCTCCTTTGACATCAATGTCAAAGAAGAAACATTCTTCCTCTGATCTTGTTGCAAAACAGACTCCCCCTGTCGTCTATAATCACTTAGGAAAGTCACCGGATATTCAATACGCACTCCCCCTGACCAGGTGCACATTTTAGACACAAGAGTTTGTAAACCCCAACTTTTGACGAAGATATCCAAAAGGGGTCGCAGCTAATGGTTTAGTAAAAATATCTGCAATCTGTTCTGTAGAGGGTATATAGTTCAGTTGAAAATTTCTGTTTGAAACTTGTTCTCTGAGAAAATGATACTTTATAGGAATATGCTTAGTCTTGGAATGAAGAACGGGATTCTTGGAGACACTTATGGCACTGGTTTTATCAAAATGAATTGGGATAGGATCAGTGTAAGTTACCTTCAAATCTGCAAGAGTTTGTATCATCCATAAGATCTGTGTGCAGCAAGTAGTAGTAGCAATGTATTCTTCCTCTGTAGTGGATAATGAAATAGATCCTTTCTTCTTACTAATCCATGCAACTAATGATTCACCCAAAAAGAATGCTCCTCCACTAGTGCTTTTTCTCTCATCAACACAATTTGCCCAGTCTGCATCTGAATAAGCAGTTAACTGGAAATTCTGATTTCTAGGATACCACAGTCCATAGGTCATTGTTCCATTTAAGTATTTAAATATTCTCTTGACAGCTGCCAAATGACTTTGTTTAGGAGCAGACTAAAAACGACCTACCATTCCAACAGCGTGCATTATATCAGGTCGGGATGATGTGATGTACAGAAGACTGCCTATCATTGAACGATATGTCCTTTGATCAACATCAGGTGAGACATCATCTTTGCTCAGCTTGCAACCAACCACCATAGGTGTGCTGACTGTAGAGGAATCTTCCATTTGAAATTTCTTCAATATCTCTTTCAAATATTTTTCTTGAGAAATAAAAATTCCTGCAGAGCTTTGTTTTACTTGTAAGCCAAGAAAATATGACAGTTCTCCTATCATAGACATTTCAATTTCTGTTTGCATAGAATTATCAAACCACTGGACATATGATTGATTAGTACAACCAAAAATAATATCATCTACATAAACCAAAACAACTAGTAAATCATCACCTTCAGACTTAATGTAAAGGTTACTGTCAACAATACCTTTCTTGAACCCTTTTTCTTGTAGAAATTTGTCTAGTCTGTAATACCAAGCTCGTGGTGCTTGTTTTAGTCCATATAAGGCCTTCTTCAGCTTACAAACATAATTAGGATTGTTTGTCAATGGAAATCCTTCAGGTTGCTCCATATATACTTCTTCCTCTAGGTCTCCATTAAGAAACGCTAACTTAACATCCATCTGATAAATTTTGAAATTCTTATGACAAGAATAAGCAAGAAACATTTTGATAGCTTCTAATCTTGCCACTGGTGCAAAAGTTTCATCAAACTCCTGACATTCCACTTGTGCATATCCCTTACAGACCAATCTGGCTTTATTTCTAACCACTTGTCCTTTTTCATTCATTTTATTCTTGAATACCCATTTGGAACCTATTACATTCTTATTTTCAGGTCTAGGGACAAGCTCCCAAGTATTGTTCTTCTCAATCTGATCCAGCTCTTCATTCATTTCTCTAAGCCAATCTTCTTCCTGAATAGCTTCCTCAAAATTTGTAGGTTCAGTCATAGATAAAAAGGCTACATGAGATTGTTCTGTGTCCTTAATCAGTTTCCTTCTAGTCTAAACTCCTTCATTTATATCCCCAATTATCTGGTTTTCAGGATGATTCTTTCTGATAATTTTGAGAGGATATTTTGCTTCTCTCTGTTGACTTGTATCAGTTTGAATGTTCACATCTTCATCTGATCCAGCCTCTTCTCTTTCTACTCCTTGGACCTGTTCATCTTCATCTTCAACTGTATCTTTTGTTCTTGGTTCATCACTGCTTATATTTCTGACTGGAATTTCTTCATCAACTTTTACATCTATACAGTCAACTAGTTTATGGAGTCTTTTATTGTAGCATCTGTACCCTTTACTGTTAGTAGCATAACCCAAGAAAATACCTTCATCATCCCTGTCATCATATTTGCCAATATTTTCATCATTTTTCTTGATATAACATGTGCTTCCAAAAACTTTAAAATGTTTGATTGAAGCAGGTCTTCCAAACCAAAGTTCATAAGGGGTCTTGTCACTGTGTGGTCTGAGATGAGCTTTTTTAAGGATGTGAACAGTTGTATGGATTGCTTCCACCCAATATGTCTGAGGTATGTTCTTTTCATTCATCATAGATCTTTCCATTTACTGTACTGACCAATTCTGTCTCTCAACAACTCCATTTTGTTGTGGAGTCTTTGGAATTGTGTAGTCTCTTTTGATCCCATTTTTATCACAGAATTCTTTAAAGTTTCTAGAACTGAACTCTCCTCCTCTATCAGACCTTACTGCCTTTAACCTTTTTCCTATTTGATTCTCAGTCAAAGCTTTAAACACTTTGAATTTTTCAAGTGCTTCAGATTTTTCTTTCAAAAAGGCAACCTAAGTTAGTCTAGAATAGTCATCAATAATCAACATAAAGTATTTTTCTTTTCCTGTACCTTCTTTCCTTGATGGTCCACATAGATCCATGTGTACTAACTGGAGAGGTTTTTCCGTTGAAGGAAAGGTTTTTGTTTTGAATTGAGTGTGAGTAAGCTTTCCTATCTGACAAGGCTTACAGACAGATTTATATGGCTTTGATATATTTGGAAGATCTTTTACTACCCCATTGTTTTTTAGCTTGATTATGTGATCAAAATTTAGGTGACCAAGTCTCCTATGCCACAGCCAACTTTCATCAAATTTTCTTAAGTTGCATTCTTCTTCTTCTTCTTTTAAAACATAGACATTGTTTTCTGTTCTTATACCTTTTGCAACTAGCTTACCTGAATCCTTTACATCCTTTAGAGGTAAACACAACTTCACATTCTCGGTCACAGACTTGACTAACACTAAGCAGGTTATGTTTCAAATTATCTACAAGCAGCACATCTTAAGCTTTTCTTTTTCCCTTACTCAAACTCACAATTCCTTTACCTTTCACTTTTCCTGGTGCATCATTTCCAAAAGTTACATTCCCTGATTTTCTATCACTTAGAGTTAGAAACTTACTTTTGTCTCCAGTCATGTGTTTGGATCATCCACTGTCAATATACCAAGGATTCCTTTTATTTTGGGCTGATAGCGCTAGTCCACATTTGTCATCTACTTTCTTCTTCCAGACTTTGACATTTTCAACAGTGGGATTCCAATTTGGGTTATATTTCTTTAAATGACAATTTGCTGCCTTATGTCCATAATTATGACAGATGTAGCATTCTGGTTCCCTGAATAAAAGATCATAATGATTGTTATGCTCATAACTGTTGTTGTGTTTCTCCTGTGTCCTTTTTCCAGTCATCACATGATTCATAATCTGTGATTGTTTGTTGCTTGGATGTCTCAATCTTTGTTGTGGTGGATAGTTATTGATTGAGTATCTTGATTGTTCATATCTAAATCTTAGAGGACAATTTATAGCTTTGTGTCCAAAATTAGAGCAGAAAAAACAATAACCATAGAAGAAATTTTTGTACCTTGAAAAAGTCTGTCTTCTTTGAGGAGGTCGATTTCTTTCATGCCGATAAACTTGTTGGTCTTCAAATTCTATTCTGGGGTTTTTCCTTTCATTCCATATTGATGGCTGATTTTCTTTCTTTGTCTCTGCAGAGTGACTGTTGTCCATGTTTGAGGATTTGACAAACTTGATAGATTCTGTGTTACTTGGATGATCACTACTTGATCCTTCTTCATATCCCAATCCAGCTTTCAGCTTTGAATTTCTTTGCTGATTTAGAATGGAGGTTAATTCTTCTGATGCTTTTATACTTGGCAGATTTTGATGATACAGTCCTTTGAATTTCTCCATTTCTTTTCTAGTCTTTACTATTTCTTCTTCTAGAGATTCACACCCGAGTTTCTTCTCTGACAGTTGTTGTTTCAATATGTCTTCTATCTTCTTTGCCTCTTCTAATTCCACTTTCAGAGAGAAAAATCTTCATCAGGTTTTTTATTGTCTTTTTCAAACTGTGTTAACACTTGTTTTAGCTTTCTGTTTTTAGATCTGAATCTATCAATTTCTTCTAGTGCACTAATTAGTTCTCCTTCCAAATCCACCACAGCTTCTTCCTCATTATCATCACTGCCTGTGCTTTCATTATCATGATATTCTTTTTCCATAAGTACAAATTCGTTTGCCTTATCTTCACCAGATGAGTCACTATCGGTGTCTTCTGAGGAATTGTCATTATTTGCAACCAAAATTTTCTTCTTATTATATTTCTTGTACTTGTACTTCTGTTCATCATCAGAGTTCTGGTCTTTTTTCTGATGGGGACACTTAGATGCAAAATGACCTATCTTACCACAGTTAAAGCATTTGAAGGGTAACTTCCCTTGATAATTTCCTGATCCTTTCTTTAACCTTCTCACAAATTTTGCCTCAATGTCATCAAATTTTGAATCACTATTCTTGTTTGCTTTAAAATATGCTTCTCTAGTACTGAATTTATCTTTGTTAATTCTCATTTCATATGCAGTTAGAGTTCCTAGAAGTTGATTAATGGACAGAGTTTTGAGATCATTTAATTCTTCTATTGCAGAGACTTTTGGATTAAATTTATCAGGCAGAGATCTTAAAATCTTCTGAACTAAGATTGAGTCATCAAACATCTCACCTAGACCCTTCATAGCATTTACAAGTTCTTCAACTCTTAAAAAATACTTGCTAATTGTTTCATCTCCATTCATCTTTAGTTGTTCAAATTTCAATCTGTATGTTTGAAGTTTGGCACCTTTTACTTTTCCATTTCCTTCATAAATGTTAATAAGTTTATCCCACATTTCTTTGGCAGTATTAAGATGCATCACCTTTACAAACTCATCTTCAGCAAGTCCATTCAAGATAGCATTCATCCCCTTAGCGTTAAAACTAAACTCTAACTTATCATCCTTGTTGGCTAGCACAACAGGCTTTGTATATCCAGTCTCTACTACATCCCAAACATCAGCACCCAAGGCCATTACATATGTTCTCATTCTAATCTTCCAGAAGGAAAAATTTGCTCCATCAAACAGAGGGGGCTTAGAGGCTGAAGTCCCTTCATGACTTTTCATGTTTAAGCTTACAGATCTACCTTTAAGTAAAAGGAATCGGCTCTGATACCAATTGTTTGAAATACTAAAACAACTGAAAGGGGGGGGGTAAATCAGTTGTTTATAAGCTTAAACAATTTTATACCTTTTGTTAAAATATTAATCTCCCTTCAAGTGATCATCAACAACATACAACATATGTACAGTAAAAGTAACAACCATCAGTCACACGTAAAGTACACACAGAGACAGTTTTTCACGAGGAAACCCATAAAGGGAGAAAACCTCTTCTTCTTTGAAATGATAGGCAGTCTTTTGCAGTTCTGTACATCATTTACAATTGAGCACCAACTCAATGTGAGGCTGCTACCTCTGTTTTACAAGCTGCAACTTGTTTGAGAGCCCCAACTCTCTGGTTTCTCTAGAACCCACTAGAAGGAAGCATCAACTCCCTGAGTATTCCAACACCAACTGGATGGAAGCACCAACTTCCTGAATGTTCCAGCACCAACTGGATGGAAGCACCAAATGGATGGAAGCACCAACTTCCAGTTACACAGGCTCTAACCTGCATAACAGAGAACACCTGTTCTCCCTAGCACCACCATGCCACCCTTGTTTCTCTGGCTGCAACCAGATGGAAGCTACAACTTCCTATGCTCAAGAACCCACTTGAACTTATGAGGACAACAATCCTCCCGAGCACCTCCCAACCACCCTTAAATATCAAATAATGAATACACAAACCACTACACAGATAAATCAATTCTTACCTGTCCTTCTCTGTATTTGATCTTCAACAAACTATTCTGCAATTCTTCTCTTCTTCTGTTTGTTTAGCAGGTCTTCTCTGCATCAACTTTTTCTGTTCATTTTTCTCTACCTTTGCTCTATCTATCATTCTGCTCTGCGTTCCATTTCACTCTACATATCTTCATACTTTCCTACCACGCATCCTCTTCAGTATGCTACCTTACTGTCTCACTCATTTCCCCTTCAGAACAACCAACCCCCTCAATCTGTCTCATCTTCATTTATGCATACCTCCCTGACGGTTTTACTTCGCCTTCCCTCAGATGAAACAAGAACACCTGTCCTGGAAATTGAAACGCTAACCGATTCGTCATCATCTTAACAGATTCATAACTGAAGCGTTAATGTGTGAGAAAGAACAACAACCCTTCGATCAATTCAAACCTTATCCGCACCGTTGGATAATCTTCATTATTCTTGCCTTTTAAATCGGGTTTCGGTATTCTTTGTTAAGCCCTAATATTGGCTCATTACCACTTAATTGGGGCATATTAGATTAGTAATGTTATTTTATTTATGTCGGCTTTAGGCCATTAGTTGTAATTTAGATTAGTAATGTTATTTTATTTATGTTGGCTTTAGGCCATTAAACCTCCTAGTCTCCTATATATACCAAGGAGACATTTTCATTTTGAATCATCTTGGACTTGAACATTTAAGTGGGGTAAAAGGAGGTTTCCCCCTCGAAGAGGATTATTATCTGAAATTATCTCTTTTTCAAGGCGTTGAGTACTTTTCCTAAGGTTTTTCTATTCTATATTGATGTTTGGTTCTTAACATATGGTATCAGAGCTCAAGGTCTTGGGGTTTCGCTGCTACATCTGAGACACCGTGGAATTTTCGCTATAACTTTTTTTCTACAATGATTCAGAAGGATAGTATTGGAGGGTATTTATAAGACATATCAAGGTACGTTGGGTTAAACATTTAGCTCCTGAGGCCTTATACTTTCCAGGATATAGCTTGTACAAGATCGGGTTCTGGAATCATCCTGAAATGAGTCATTGTGGAATTTTCGCTATAAAAAATTTTCTGTGACTTTTAAGACCCTAAACTTCGGAGGCCATTTACAGAAATTAGAATTGTATCTGTGGTAAAAAGTTTAGCTTCTGGGTCATCTTAAATTTGTAGATACACCCTGTGTAAGATAGGGTATTTGACTAGTCCTATTGACTAGTCTCAAGAAGGTGTTCCGGGTAAAACAATCATAACTTCTTGATAAAGTATCCAAATTGCGTGGGATGGGTTGCATTGGATCGTGGAAAGTATGTAGTATTTTGGGTGCGAGTTTCAGAATTTTTTATCAATTATTTTGTGCGGGGCATACTATACAAGTGAGATCTCCTGGAAATGCCAAAAATCGGCAAGTTGTGGGGAAGTTACCATAAATTCCAGTTGGCACATCCAATTTTGATCAGACCTGTGGCATTACAGAGAATACATATCAAAGAAATACATAAAGGAAAGTTTCATACCCAGAAGGGCTGAAACTTGGGAGATACAATAGAAGAAATATTGTCTAGCAGAACCACCTCAAAATCAAGGTTCAAAAGTGATACTCGACCAACATGCCACCCAAAAAGGGGACTTCTA